>JARQTI010000415.1:3487296-3576649 GCA_030142655.1 Trachelus tabidus | reverse complement strand
CGCCGCCCAATCTCCTCTCTTACCTCACCGCACCGCGTCCACCCGCTACCGACCATTTTTGCATCCCACTGTACATACATACGTATACAATTGAAATCAATGCATGACTTACGTTTCGTACACCCACTGCCTAGTGGATAATTCACTGCCGACGAATTAACTCGAATTAATTATTATTCAAGACAGCCCATACTATATCCGTTGCAGTAGAACAGTCTGTGTACGAATCCAAAACCAAATACGGTTGGTCATTGACTTTCATGCAGTTTCAGTTCACGGTAATTACGGTTACTCCAAGTCCATGGGGAATATCAAACAGTATACTAGGAAACAAACTGTCCTTACTACAGAAGGAAATAAATTTTAAATAAGTACGGATTGAATATTATTATAAAAACTATACTAATAAAATATTGTCCAAGATCTATATTGAAGAAGTTACTTCTGTAATGGTACCAGGAATGCAGTTTCATGATAAATAACGCAATACCCAATGAAGACTCACCTTGTAGAACCCGGACGTGATTTGAGGGCACGTCTACCATGCATATAACGTAAAGCTCGTATCACAAGACGTTAAGGTCGTTCCACGAAGTCGAGCAGGTACGTCCACCTCTAGTAAATGGATAAAAATTCAGTTCCTCGGCCATTGCCATCGCGTGTAATAGAGTTATGCCACCATTAGGTATTACCAGTGTTCCGACTAACAGAGGCATATAAAGCGATTTGATATACTTGGCATCGTGCTCTAGCATGACGACGTTCATTGTGCAATATCACCCTGGGTTACAAGAACTGGCATAGATGGCAGATCAATCGCTATAGTCGAATGACGTCTCAATTCTAGTTAATTTAACGAAACATAGTCTTAACTCCATTAGACGATCGGTAACAATGTGTCGACTAGTAGTTTCGTTGGAAATTTCGTTCCCGGTACCCAGAGGCCGTGGCCTTGCTGTGGAATTGACGTTGTGGCACCCTGCTATGTTTCGTTCAATTTCATTTGTCCTTTTTTCTTTCCCGCTTTTAGACGCGACCGGACTTATTCCCTTTATCTTTTTTTTGCTGGATCTCGTACAAACACAGAGGACGGACTCTTTTCTTTATGGTTATTGAAGAGAATCCTTCTTGGGATAAATGCTGACATTTTAGAATTTTCGAAATAAGGTGGATTTATATAAAAATTGAAATTACTCATGATTAATATGTGAACTGTGATACGAGGGCAAATTGGCGCGTATCATTAGTCAGTTTCTGGTATCCTTGTGTGAACTCGGAGTACTCTTTTGGATAAATGGTAATTATGGATAATAAGAGAGAAGGTAGAGAAAAAGGTAAGTACAACGCTTCGTAAACTCGTGTAATTTCAATGATAATTTTCACCGGCACAAAAAGACTGACACTTTAAATTACCTCGGGTAGTTTATTTTCTGCTCAAGGTCTGGTCACGATCGAAATACAGTACCGGGAAGTGTAATTGAATTTTTCGATGGCCATCATCTTCTGAGAATTTTAATGAGATCGAGAGTAATACGTCAGTTACGGGGAAAAGAAACAAATTCTGCAAAAAAATATTCCCCTTAGTAGCCTTATAATTAAAATAAAAATTATTTTTCCGAAATTCACATTCTTCTAACATCCACGACATAAAATTTGAATGCAAGAATAGTAAAACAAGTGAATCGTTATGAATATACATAAATATGAACAAGAAGCAAGGAGATCCACCAGTAAGGACCTTGGCTGCACTTTCGCAGAAGACGGTACGACAGCTCGCCTGTTGAATCTCAATGGCCCCCGGACATATTTTCTGTACTTTCAAAAACACATTGCACCCCCGCCTTGCCGCATTGCTGCCAACCGCCATCGAGAGTGCCTCACCCGTTGTTGGAGAAAAATAAAAATGGAAATTCCATCGTGAAAAGAATTCCTCCTCATCCGGTCCCTCCACTGCTCTCAAGGTTTGAAGAAGAAAGATTGAAAACAAGATTTCGCATTGATATGTCATTTAAATAATTAGTATATGCATATGACATTCCTTAGGATCATCCTTTTCTGACGAATGGTTCATGAATAAGCGTGCATATACCATAGGAAAAAGTAAAAGAGATCGGCGATAGGAGTGACATTGAATAGACATGATTTCAGATGTTAGTGAGAATAGAAACGATTAGAATGACAAGTGGGCAGAAATCAGGATGTTTTCAGACCTCAATGTGAAAATGGGCGAGTCTAAACAATGGTCGATCATCAGAATTCCAACGGTGTGTGCTCTGCGACTTAGCACTGGCCTGTAATGGATATTTACACGCGTCCGATAAACGCGAGAAGCCCCATAGAGAGTGAATTTGAATTTTACTTTCTCCAGCATCATTTATAGTCTCTCCCGTATGTGTGTCGAGAAACGTACGAACACAATGATCTATAGTACATCGAATGGCATCGTAACATCAAAATTCTATTAAACAGATCTTCAAATCGTCCCGCGTAATCTCTGGAATGTCTTAAGCAATCTCACCCGTGCTTTATTACTGAAAAGTAAGATGGCGCTGCAAGTGAATTCTTTTAGCCTTTTTTAAGTAATGCAAATTGCACTCACCAAACTACTATCAATTGGTCCGAAAGTGTCGCGCAGCTCGTAAATTGAAAACGTGAAAGCAAAAGTCGATATTCGGTTGTTATCGAGAGTGAATGCGAGAACGCCATCTTTCGATCGCTCACCTCGTAGAACTCTCGAATACCGTGCCAAGATGGCCAACTTGAAATTAGCGAATGGCAACCGGCCAATCCTTACAATCTTACGAGATCGGTGTCAAATACGGTCGTGCTTTTGCACTTGCACTTCGCTTTTACAAAGTTCACTTTCTCTGGATGGGCGTGTTTGCCTGATTGTGACGTGAGAATACTGAGTGGTACCTGTACCTGTTGGCCGAATACTCAAATAAGGAAAGTTCCAGCCCGTCGACCTTGACTCCTGCTCTTATTCCCGAAGAACAACCCTGAATATGTACTTCTTTACGTTCTTTCGATCATCAAGGAATTTCGATAAAGCCTCGATGAGCATTACGAACTTTCCGAAGGTATCCTTAAACCTATAATTAACAGGTCCTCTCGAAATTCCCATACTCCTGTCTTTGACTATTCAAATAATATATACATGTATCTGTTATAAAATCAAAATGGCTCATATCGACAACAGTATATTTAAAAACGTCAACAGGACATTTTCACTAAGCGATAGTACTTATTACATTTACGACGTGAAATCACAGCGCCATAAGTTTTAGGTTAGAAAGACGGAACTTCATAAAATGTGTAAAAAAAGCTTAATAAAGTTTATTCAAGAATCCATACGTCTTTGTATAGGTATCAATCGAAATCACACGTTAGCCAATACCATTTAGGTCCACTTATGTAAAATTTCTTCTCGTAGAAAAGTGAAATCATCGTGACAACCATTGCCAAACATCCTTCTGAAATAAATAGCTTATGTTGGAGAACTTTCAATGTTAAGGTTACCCAGATTTGACTTTTCAGGTGTAGTCAGAATTTCGCGGCCAATTCTAATTACCCAACAACTGATAATCATCAGTGGATCTTTTTACCAATATGTAATACCGATTGTTTAGCTTTTTATCATTTGACATACCTGTACCTATATTTTGTTCTCTCAAATTTTCAATCTTTAATTATTTAATATTCTGGTTTCGTAATCCATCAGTAAATTCGTGATTCACACGCGATAATATGCATAACCAATTAATTTTTAACGCGTGTCTTCCTAGATCAACAGGATTTTATTTTCGATATCGTACTCCAATGATGAAACAACTGGCGCTTAAGAAATTCCATGGAAAGTGCTTCCTAGCGATCTTCACATATTAATCCAACTGTAGGCTTACATATGCATGTCAACGTGAGGAAATAAGCTGATTACAGACAAACACGTTATACGCTGTCACGCAGAGTATCGACTGTCCACTATAAAGTCTAGACTACAGTCGGACAAGCATTTACACGTATACGTGATTAATATGCATGCAACACTGAAGAACCCGAAGAAAACTGTAAAAAAAAGAACTGTACTTGTTCTTGATTTATTACTTATTGTATATACGATAAAACAATTGCATTGAATCAAGGACAAACTAAGATCGCATGATTTTATTTAATGTATTAAAAAGCTGATGTAGTACACATTATTTTTTAATCCTCTATAAAATTATTAAATGCTTTGAATTTTTTGTTTTTGAAAATTACGTGTTTACGCTGTTTGAAGTTTTAACTTGTATAGGAATTAGAAACTTTACGTTTATTCTTTTAACGGTTATTAAGGATGTGATCGTGTAATTCGGGCTTTGCCAAACCGGATATCAACTTGACATACTTTTTTGTGTGTACATGGTTATACATTTTGACGGGTACAGCACGAGAGGGACCTGGAGATAGTAACCTTAACATTGAAAGGCTTGGCTCATGGGATGTTTAATATTAATTGTTGTCTGTCGAAAATCATAATTAGCCGCTCCGGGCATTGCCCTGAGCACCGATACGTCAGACGCCCAAACGAATTATGTATCTCGTTTATTTGTAAAAGTCTTGGCGTAAAGGGCGTATGCTGTTATATCGGTCTATCATGAAAGAATCTAAATTACAAAGCTACAAAAATTCTATTAGCATGAGACGTAAAATTTTGTTCACTGAAAAAACATTGAATAGAACATTTTTTTTAAAATTGATGTAATGTCTTATGTTACTGCAAAGAGCCCAGGATTGTGTTTGGAACTCATTGCTCAATACGTATGGTTATATATTTTTTCATTATTTATGAATTACTAGAAATTCTAATAAAAATAAGTCAAAAAAAGTATTTCCTCGGGCAGTCGTTGCGAAGGAATGATAATTTAAAAATATTTCTCAGGATAATAGTCATTTGTGGTTATGTGACATTTTACCGTGGCAAATTATATATTTTGTAATTTCCATAAAATTCTCTAATTTCTCCTATATGCCAGTGTTAATCGATCGATATCTTAAAGGATCGGTATAGTTGACTCGATAGCTCTCAGAATCCCACAAGGAACATGTGTGCACGAATACACGCGTGCCAGGGAAAGCGAATAAGGATTTCTGCCCAAGAGAAAGTCCTTCGCTCCTCCTCGCCTTACAATCCATTTTATTTTATTTATATCTACGTTCTCGAATATTAGTTTCACAAAAAAAAATTACTGAGGAACCACAGTTACACTCAAGATACCCATGAAACGTGATCGTCAGGGCATTTTCGAAATTTTCGAAACTAAAAATATTTAAAATAAAAACAAGAAAAATATTACTCTAATTCATATTTATAATTTCAATCTCTAAAACTAAATTATCTCTTTGACACGACTTATCTTCAAAGTATACGAACGATGTATTGTGCATGCACCGTTAGTTTGTGCAACACAATGCGAAATAATAACATTGCCTTAGCCAGCCCAGTCATCCAGTCAGTCAGCCAACCACTGAGCGAGAAGTTAACATTTCCATAATTATTTCCTCGTTTCACAATGAGTATTCGTTTGCGACATCAGACCTGTCCACTGCATTCAGTTTCCAGAGCAGCGACGATACCTATCCGTTTCTATCGAAAATTTTCTGCCAATTTACTTCTCGAATTTCCGGAAGGAAATGAAAATTGCACGAGTCCTAATTTCTTGATTTCGCGACAACAAGAGATGCCAAGAGCGTCGGCGACTCGCTTCGATGAGTATTCGTATTCTGATCTCTTCCATTTCGATACTTCCGGTTCTCACGTAACTGCGCGACATCAGTCTCGGCCGAGCGAATAAGAGTTTGCTCATAAGACTACAGTGATGACTACAAATATAACAGCACAAGTCGAGACCAATTCATTTTTCGTATCGGCAATTTTCTCATTGTTGCGTCGCGACGTCGTTTCGGTCTATCGCGACGATATCTTCTCCGATAAGGTTCATTTGCCACGAATAGACTGATTTAACGAAATTGCAATTATCCAGTTGCTATTTTTGAAATTTTTACTAAATTTCTATCGCAACGCATTATAACATGTAATAGAGGTAGGTGGGGATAAAATGGTCTGCCCCAAAAAAATTGATTGATAATCAAAAAAAGACAGGCAACTGTAATATATTTTTGAAAATTAATTCCAACATTATTTTTTCAAGAATTCTATCTTGCTCCACCCTCCTCTACATACTACAGAATTTCAATCGGAAATTTATCAAGAAATTTTACCAACCGATATTATGACTAATTAACAGCATCTTCTAATTGGTCCAATTCCACGTATTGTATTTGTCATATAAGTAGACACAATTCCACAAACCCATAGTTTTCTCATAATTTGATGAGTGCCCATAGAAATGCCTGAGAGCGACGCTGGCGTCTTGAGTGACATTACTTAAAGGTCAGAGAAACTTGGATCGGCGTCTATAGGTACTATTGCCCGACGCTAACTCTACTTCCAATTCCTCCCAGAGCGTTATCTCGCTACGAGCTTCTTCCATTGCATAATAAAGATGCAAGTTACTTTCGTTGTTAACAGCCTGGTAAAGGATTCTCGTATTTTTATCTCTTTTCACGATTCGCCAATTTTGACATTCGCAAAGCTGAAATCCTTTTATTATTTCGCTGCTGAATAATTTCAATTCGTCAGAAGTAGTCGTATCTCTTTGGCCAGACGCTCAAGGAGTAACGAACGATCATCGTTCGGCTCGTTGTCGCCAATAATATGAGAAACGGGAAATTCCTGGCATAAAATCTCTTTAATCAAGGATTACCAGTATGCAAGCAATATGTCTCCATTATATGCAATGCCAACACACATTAGAATCCAGCGTAGGCACATATGGACATCTCGAAATTTACATCGACCTGCCTATACCCACTGGTGAACACAGATTGCGTAAGCTTAGCGGTTTTGCATCGTGCTGCGGCTGGTGGACTTTTACATAAATTCATTCTTTGTACTATATACAATATCAGGTATGACGTTTGCATTTGTACATGCGTGTAAAAAAAATAGTCTACTAGAATTCCAACGAAATCGACTTCTTCTCCATCGCGAAAGAAACTGTAATCGTAGATAGCGTAATTATTTTGAAAAAAAAATAAAATAAAATATTCCGCTCCCTTCGGGCTGTTTTTTACTTATATTATTATTACTATATTTTAACAATACATTGACTTCACTTTCCTTCGTTCCTATGCATTTGTTCTCATTCGATCCTTCAGTGTTATCACACATCTACCATCGATACTTCCAAACTATTTTGGACTAGCGTAAACGCCCACAGTGCGCAAGGTTAAGAATGTCTTACATATTCAAAATTAAGATATATACGTTCTACGAGTCTATAACGGGCGTCTCGTAGTTCGATTATTGCGAAAGACAATAAAGATAGTGAAGAACGAAAGTGAAGATTATTATATTGATGTCTATGATGTTCGTATAGATACTTTCTTGGGATAGGATAAATTAATGAAACATTGTTTAGAAAGATATTAGAAGACATTTAAACGTATTATAAGATTATAGATATATATTTTCTATTTTTTATTTCATATGCAAAGTCGTTAGACTACTCGTACTCACTAGTACAGAAATCCTTGAACCGAGTGTTTTATTAAATTATATTGGATACGTAAGGCGAGAAGTAGTTGCATGGAAAGTAAGGTCGTTTTAGCGGAAGTCGATTGGAAGGACAACGAGAGTCGTGATGAACAATGCCAAAAGTCAAAGGACGATAATAATAATAATTAACTGTGTACTGTACAATATAGATGTAATCTTTCCGATATCTTGACATTGTTATCACCTCGTTTTCTTCGTAACGTCCACATAGGTTATCAATATCGTTGCTATGGATGCTCTTTATAAGTGAAATGTTCTTCTCTGGACTCTCAAGGCCGACGAGCTTCCACTCCTTTCACTTTCGTGTCTCATTCCTTACCGGGCCTCTCGAATCTGACTCCTGTTCTTGCATTCTCCTTTCTTATCGTGCACCTTACGGCCTCATCTGATCTCGTCCTGATGGATACGAATGAAGCACGATCGTCTATAATGAAAATTCATTAAAGCGTCATTCAAAAAGATGGCGCGTAAAATAGCGGGAAATTCAAACTAGCTTAACATTTCATCAATCTTTCTCTATAGGTATTTTACATATATATTTATGTCTGTTGTAGCTATAGGATTTAATAGAAGGGACTTGTTTTCATTGTCTGACATAGTCTGAACTGTCCTGCCTAGCTGATAAGGGGCAAAGTGGCGCGATACGGTTCACGGGTCTTTTTCCTAGCAGCGAGTAAAGTCACGTGGTTTAAAGGGTGTGGTGACAAGTTTAATATGTACATATGTATGGAAGTTTGTAATAAGAAATACAAACGGCGACAAGCACATACGAACCAGCACGCTTGCGGCATACCAGGATCGTTCCCTATACGGGACACCTACTGGATGTATTCGTTCTTAAACAGAATGGCATTTTTAATCGGCGACTGTGGAATTCGCGTGGCGAATCGAGATAGGAACGATGGCGAATATTTCTATAGGTCAAAATGTTCCGATCCTCCTACGCGTATTTATTGTTGCCACGTACTCGTTTACTCATCTGATGAAATTGACCGAGAATTCTCGGTGTCGCGTATTAAATTATGCCGGGAGGTAGGGAAAAAAGGAATAAGCGTACGTACGATAATAAAATTGCATAAGGCAGTGAAATGTCAGCCCCGCTGAGGTACGCTGACATATAACGATTGGACGTACTTAAATTCCCATTCGTCCTGTGGCCACTTCTCTTGCAAAGGATTTATAGTATGAAATCAATGGAACGACTGACTACTGGAGTATTTATTCTAAAAATGATATACTTAAACGTTATAATGTATACCTGTTGTGGGATACCATGTATTATTTATTTGGAAATTTTTATTAGAAATTTTATGATTATATTGATCGATCGTACGATAAAATCAGAAGTAATTTTGTTCTCTGCCTGTCTGTATATCTTGGATCGTTTACCGGGTATTTTAGACAATATTTTTTTATCAATTTCAATGATATCGCATGTCCGAGTGTCAAGTGAAATTATGGTATGTTATTGTAACGTTAAGCAAGATTAATGACTTGACATAGCATTTCAATGTTTTAATCGCTTGTTTGTGATCCTTGGGAGTTTCTTATTGTCAGTGATATTTTTATTATTCCATCGGATGGTTTAGCGAGCCAGGCACCTGTGCAAATTTCATTGGGTGATTTGAAGCGCTCGAAGAAAAGTTTCTCTCGATCTACTCGACTAGCGTATAACTACCGTTCATGACTGTAACAGGAGATAGAATCATGATTGATATACGTGGACAAGTATAGGCAGTTATTAAATACCTATTTGTAACAAGGCAGTAGGTATCCCAGATTACTAAAGTAGGTTAAGCGTAGCGAAATACCGGTATTTACCAGCTTCCTGTATCCGTGAGGATCTAGTTCCGCTTCGTATCGAACGTTCCACTCGTTATCGGAAATCGGATGAAATTTGTTGATAGTCGAGTGAAATTATTTCTTGGATGATGAAACGTTATGTCTGGTGAAAAAAAATCAAATGAGTCAAGTAGCAACATTATTTAGTAATTTTTTCGATGCACTGCAATTAGTATTCGTGACGATTAAATAATTGATAATTAAACATTATGTTTTTCAATGATAAATAATTGCATATTTATTTTTTTATTTATTAATTACGTTCTTTGTATGCAATTTTTGTACCTATTTGTACGAAAAATTTATTACTGTTTTGACATTCGTACTGTAAGGCCTGTTCGTTGTACTTGTTACGAAATATTTCAAATAACCGAATTGCTCGAACCTTGACGCTTTTCACTTTCACCCGTCGTGGCAATTAAAACGCAACGCATTAATGCATGAAAATATTAAATGCAAACATTCTTAACGCTCAAGGAATATAGAACGCCAGACGTGTGGACTGGTTATGTAGTGTCACTAACAAGGTCGAATAACTATGGCAAATAGCTGGTAAGTACATATATCAAGTTTTTCAAAGTTTATCAGTTCAATGTAGTATTCCTTGATTATTCGTGGGGGTTCCTGATAAATGCTGAGAATAGCAAAAGCACTCAGTGCTGAGAGGGGATGAATTTTTAGATAAATTTCCGACCACGAATTCCCAAAACTGTAAATAGCAAATTCAAGTAGCGAGGGATTATTGTAACGTAATACACATAAGATTCATGCGGATCGTTGACAGTTCCTCCTTTTTTGGTCTATTGTCGTAGTATGAATAATGGTAAACGTTACTATAAATGCAGTTTCGTCAGGCTCTCGGGTAAATATGTGGACGCCCACGTGAAAGATTACTATCACTCGGCGAAAGAATTCGCTTCGTGTGCTTTACCTTTATTCTCATTAATTTACATTTATACAATATTTTAGGTTAGTCAGAGAACGGCAATAGTCTGCTATGTACATGATTTCAGGCGTTCCTTTGTACAGATTGCACTTATTTTTTTTTCTCGTACGCGTGCACGTTAACCCAGCGAATTGTTGTTTTTCATTATACTCTTATCATTCACATTTGTTTCCTATACGAAGTCGAGTTACTATAACCACTTTTATTTAACGTCAGTCGGAATTGGCAAAATTACATAGCGACCGTGTATCAATGATAACGGACTGCTCGAAACTGCTATCACATTACACTTTCAAAAACACATTACACATAATATCATCGTGTAGTTAGAGTAGAAAGTAATATCGATCAGTGTGGGCACTTTCGTATGTATAAAAAAAATATTAAGACGTGAAGGATATGAAATTTTGTAAGGAATTCATTAATTGAACGAAACGGCGAACAACCATTGCTTCGACATTCGATCATTCTTATGAAAGATGCAGAATTAACGCTCAGGCCAAAATCGCCAGTCGTCCCTAACCTCTGCGGTAGGGTTTGGGCTTCACTTGGACCTCTTCTTGTTGAGTCTCTTCGACTTCCTCTTGAATAGGTTTCGATGTTCGGGTCGATCCGAATCGTCCGCGAGTCGTCGTCCTTGCAGGAGCTTCACCCGATGAGCCATTCCTGATGCGATTATTGGACGTTGACCTTGACCGATGAAAAGACGAATTAAATATTAATAATTTCAATAAAGATGATTGTTTTTCCTAATTACTCATTTTTTTATTCACTTCGGTTTAGATGTCGTGGTATCGGCAGCTGCCTGCGCTGCTGCAGTCTCCCGTGAATGGCTACTGGTGACCTGAGCTCTTCTCCTCTTCAGGGCAGCCAGAAGGTCCTCGTTTGATCTGTGGAATCAGGAATGATCTTTAGTACCTATGCTATCATTAAATTAGTACTTGGTTCGATTGTTTAATATATTTTTCAGAAATTGGTCAACCTGAAAGGCCTGACACCGGTGCGCAACTTCTTTGAGGCTTCCGTTGTCGTGGTGGGAGCTTCTTCCTGTTCCTGACTTTCCTCTAGAACCTGTTGGCTGTCTTCTTCGTCCTGGATGGGCTCTTCGACCGGCTTGGGTGTCGTGGACGAAGGCTGTGAGACAAATTTTTCTTATATTAGTATTGAATTATTCTACAATTTTACGTCCTGCAGTTGGTACCCTAGGATATACAAATGTATTCAATAAGATTAGACGCTAAACTTACCGCTGCTGGTTTTCTTCCCACAGGAGCTCGACCTCGTGCAGACAAGAGCCCTCCTAGTCTTCCTACTGGTCTCGCAGGCGCAGGTGTAGCCGGAGCTGCTGGTTCGTCTTCATAATCGTACTCCTCCTCTGCAGCTTTGCCAGTTGCTATAAGGCACAGCGCCAACAATCTGAAAGATAAAATATTTTATATTTCAGATAATGTCATCTATGCAAGATCACAGGCTGCGCCCTCTGTGTATGCTGTAGACCTTACAACATACAATGAGTCGATTCACGTTTTACAATGGAATCTAGACGTCACGTATACTATGCACTTCGTGCACGACACCACCAGATGGATTTTGACCTATGACATTCACGTATGAAACTTACTTTCTCTGCTTGGCTCACGGCACTTGGGATCGGCTCTGTCGTAGCCAGCATAGATTCATACGTGCGCGACTTTACAAATGTCATGAAAACCAGCCATGAATTTTGAATAAAAGACACATATCGAAGCGTGACAGATGAATTCATTATTAATCGTGCATTAAAAACGTACATAAATCAAATGTCAAATCAGCTTGGCGAAATAGCAATGCAATTTCTGAATGTTCCCATAAGGCATGCATTGTAATAAAAAATATATATATCCAGCAGCTTCATGTCGATGTAACACAAGAAAATGATAATTAGACAAAATTCCAATAGTCAATAAGTAGTCATGCCCTAAGCACAGATCAGGAGTCTGCTCTGTTACAGCGGTTATGTATGACTTTCTTTCTGTTACATAAAATGTCACATGGGCAGGGCTCACTTCTCACTTATGTAAATGCCAAAACTGTAACCTCTTTAATTTCCAATATGTCCGCCACCTGCGTAGTGATAATACGAGCCATTTCGTTACCCCAGCACCGGTTGGTCCGTCTCTCTAACTCAAAACGTTAGTGAAAGTGAGGATCTTACAAAGCGAATCGCGTCCGATTATCTTAGCCATAGGCAGAGGTGTCCTTGCCAGGAGGATACGTGGTACCAACATAATAGCAAATTAATACATTATCGATATTACCAAATGATATCGAAAGCTCTGTGAAAATTTCAACAGAGCCAACTCGATTTCATAAATCGTTAAGCTGTTCGTATTTCTTGTCAAGACACTTATATAGTCTTCTTGAAATTTTCGTAATTTTCAATAAATATTCCGACGCAGGACGCATTTCGAAATGAATATACAGCAAATGCGATTCGTATATTGCAATCGTTCCAAGAATAAGTCCCCCACGAGTAATACTGATTGTCGGTAGTAGCCGGCATTTCACCTACCCAGAAATCCGCCTCTGCACTGGGAAATTATATACTGCATAGTAATATATATGTATATGCTCAATATCTAATATACCTGTCGATAGGTATCACGAACGTATGTAGCTTGCCGATATTCTTATGCATATATCTAGCATGTAAAAATTCCTATAAATAATTCATGAATGTCCTGCGAAATGGTCGCGCAGAGGATACCGTGCGTATACTACCTTTATAAACGTTATTATTTATATTATATATATGTACGAGCACCCTACAAATCGTGTGGATTCCGCTTCGCGCGATCGAGCATTTACAGACACACCAGCACGACCTGTTCCCTCTAGCTCCTTTCCTCGTCCTTTTTCGATGCCGGTTTGTCTCTCGTTCACTCTCGGATTGTACTTATTATATACTCGACGTGCAAGAGTACCGGTATAGGTACGTATCCTGAGCACTTTCAGTTGACCCCGATTGAGCCAACCAACGTTCACCAGGAATCGAAGCTGAACCTAGAACTGGTATCTTGTTTTACCTTGCGACTGAAACCACGTGCTCTAGGTTACCGTCTGATTTCATATGCTACAAGTTAAGTACGAAGATTGGGTATCGACAGAAGTAACAGTTATTCATCAAAAAATCAATAATAGACACTATTAATTGAATCGATCGATTTTCATTTGGAGAATATTTTTTTTAGAATCTATAAACTTTATGCTGCTTTTATACAATGAATGTTTAATTAATTTAATCATAATTTCTTGCATTGTATTGTCGAAGTCATGCTTTGCTAGGTCTGTTATCTTTTTCTTTCTTTAAAAGCGTTTCCGACTAGATCTGTGAATGGAGAATTCAATCAGATTTTATTCTACCCTCGTGTCCGCCGATGCTTCCCCAATAAGTTTTCGTAGGATTATTGGTCAGGATTATGATCAACCTTGTACTAAGGTCGACGATCACCTCGGCAAAGTGTAAGGTCGCATATAAAAAGTAGAACAGCCTTCACTAGTAACGTTTCCGTGGCTTTGGGTATGGATGCTCTTCCGTAAAGTCCATATATGATTAATTATCAGGATAACGGTACATAATTATCATAGTCCGATGATATCACGTCAAGTCTATTAATCCTGGTTGCTATGTGATAGACGCGAGTCTCCTCGAACGAGGAAAGTTTACGCGTATAACGGTTTAGCGTTATTACACATGTAATCCGCCATTTGTAAAAGAGAATTATAATAATGTCAAGGAGAAATAACGTAGTTAATATCCAAGACATTTACATACATTTCTCAGTACCTTCTCGGGCTACTATGACACCTTGTATTTCTAACTTGTCATAATTATGTGTGTTGTATGCTGTATAATATATCTGTAGACTACCCGATTTCCTGCTCAGAACCGGATGGAGATCTTCTATAATCTTGTATAACGAATGGATGATCGATCGATCTATCGTTCAGTGAAAAATGAAGGTTCGCCGGAATTATGAAAAAATTTCGAAAATATATTTGCTATTTTAATCCTGTCGGATGTTTAATGGGAACATTAAAAAAAAATATTTTATTTTCACAGAATTTTTAAAGAATTATCAAAATTCTAATTATACCTTATATTCATGCTTTTTATGTCCACGTGTGCTTTTTTTGATCGATACAAAAAAGCGGTTGATTTCTTTTGTTTCTTTGACTCGAATCAAACCTGTTTCAAGACTTCGGTACAACAGTCGAATGGCCTTGCGACGTCTGTCTCTACTTGTGCACATAAAAAATTTATTTAAATGACAGGAAATAATGAACGCGAATCAAAGTAATTATATGGAATTTGAGAAAATTTGTGAAATCATTGGATTGACAAAAAATACATAAATAACACCAAAAAAAAGTGCTAAAATGAGGAATGACGAAAAAGACGTAATAAAAAAATGAAGGAAAAAGAATTAACATGTAATGCGCCAGACATTGCGTAGTTCGGTATCATTTCTGGTCAAAAGCGTCGCTACGTGTTGTAACTTTACGTTTTGTCGCTCCTCCGATCTTACTGTGGTACGCAATGATCTTGCGAGAAGAAAAATAAAAACGAGCAATACTATGTCTATATTACGTCCTATTGATTTTACCGAAAAATCAAGATTAGACATCCTATTGACTCTACAATAGCGATTTCACGCCCGTCGCGTATTGAGAACCGGTAACATATGCTCAAGTAGTAAGCTATTATATCAGTCAGACGTACAGTAGAACAATGAGAATAAGTACAATGACATCCAGTAGCGCCACATAATGGTAAAACAGTTACGCGAGCAGCCTGTCATTATTTTCTTATTGTTACACCGCCGCTATTATTATCCGAGCGCTTTTGCCCTACTGCATTAATAAATATTTCTTATTGGGAAATTGCACGCGTCACGTACTTATACTTTTTGGATACAACGAACAGACCTGTTCTCATATTGTACCAGGTAACGGTACTTGCGCTGGCGACACGTCGCGATCGTGAGAACACGTCCTGTTATGCAAATATTGTATTCTCACTATTTACTAGATACTTACATGTAATTGCTCATGAGATTCGCACGGATTTTATGTAATTTTTTTTCTTTTTTTTTTCATTCGATACTACACACGTCATACGTTCTCGCCATACACATGCTTCGAGATTTTCTGTTTAAAACCACTTTCCATTTTGCTCCGTCACCATATGTTTTCACTCTCGGACGTTCACTCTCGGCTTCGATCACGCCGTTCTCTTTCAATAAATCATTCGACGCCTTCGCGGCAGCGCCTCCTCTCCTTGTTTACCAGTATTAATGTGTATACGACTGTTGACGCTTAATGTCATTCTTAACAATGGAGAATACTTGCGCAAACTTTGTACAGTTACGAATTTTATTTACCGTACAGTCACTTTAGCTTCGCGTACAGAAACCAGTTGGTTTCGGAGTGATTGTAGATGACAGATACTATAGTAAGTAGTGTAAGCGCCGTTACCGTGGAAGGTTAATGTGGTAAGCGAAAAAGGGAATTAATGACATCAGGAAATTATACACGAGTTAGACATCGCAGAGTGTAATAATTATTATTCATGACCTAGTAGTCCTTCGATATGAATTAATAGACAAGAAACGATTTTCTATAGAATATCTGTTTGATTAAAATTAAGTATTTTTTTTTTCATGTTCTTCGTATCTTTAACAAATGCCTATGTATTTTTATAGTGAATTGTAGAAGATTTGAAAGTGACCATTTTTTTTATTATCATCTACACTGACTTTACGTGACTTGTGGGTACTTACGTGATAACGGTGAATTTCATGATGCTCCTTGTGTCTTTATTTTTTTTTCTTCACCCTGCAAGCGTCCCTCTTTTTTTCCACTTGATGTAGGGGTGAACTCGTGACTCTAAATGAAGCTTCGAAATCGAATCGTGGAGATAAATAAAGAAGCAAGAACGAAGCACACCACTGCAAACGCGGAGGCTGTGTACTTTGGAGTGCCGAGCGGAGTTTCCCCTTCTCTCTATATATATGGCACTCTCACTCTGGTACCAACCACCATACTCAACTGTCGATATCCCGTTGGTGTGTTTCTCATCCTGAGGGATTCCTCGTAGAAGTGAATCCGCCTCAGGTGGGGTCGTGTACGAAATAGATTTCAACTTTGACCCGAAATATCAAAGTAGTCGTCACGTGATAACGATAAATGATATTAATGAAAATAATAATTATATATATGTATATCATTTTGTATAAATAAATTCAAATATAATAATAATTACTTTTGTCCAATATTGTCTTGGATTTTTTTTCATTGAAGGTACGAAGGCAGATTTGCAGGTTATGTTTATGTTGTATGAAATTTGTAAAATTGTTCGTTTGTTTCAGAAATATATATGTAACGTCAGCAAACTTTTACTAGAATGATTTTTGACGATTTCTCGAAAGTGAATTATTTTTCGGTTTCGATATTCCTCGGTACAGGAAGTTTCACTCGGTATTCTGTAACGAAGCTTTGCAATTCCTTCGCACCTCGCGGCGCATCCATTCGTGCATGCATCGTGTAACAATGCATTTACAGCGGTAAAAGTCATTTCATGACGAAGTAAACATTCACTGCGCGTTCAATGTAAACGATCGTGATAAGAGTCTGTAAATTTAGAATAGTTAATTTGTCAAATAAATAAATCGAGTACGTATAGATGTCAACAGCCAGTTAAGGTTTAGAAAAGTCAAAAAAGGCATCGACACTTGCGATTATCACGTTGAAGAGATCATTAAATAACTTGAATATGCAAATTGTATGCAACCTGCGAATTAACCAACGGTACGTGATGTGTATATCCATCTGCAAAGGAGTTATGCAAATTTCATCCCACGAATGCTATCTGTGATAAGATATATGACGAATATAGAAAAGTCATCATTATGAACAAAAATTATTACGCTAGAAAACAGTTTACTCGGTTGGTATTAACGACGTGAATTAGCGTCAGGCATATAAAAGGATGACGTCACATGTCCCTGGCCAAAATTTTTCGACTTTTTATTTGCATTGCAAAGGTTTAGATAGTCAATTGAACGGTAGTCGAGGCACTGTCTTCGAAAGTTTTTTCTTTTCTAATTTCATCCTATCGATTGCGAAGATCGAACGATTTCCTTATGGCAATTTTAACGAGTGGGACCACGCAAAATTTATACGTGTTTCAGAATCGATTCGAAATTTCTAAACGATATAATAAAAAAAATTATCTAATTTTTGACCTGCCTCAACATTAAGAATGGTACATAAATAAAAATATATACATACAAATATTTAATATTATGAATATCATCATGGAGGCGTCTGGGAACGTCATAAAAAATGTATTACCCAGTATATACCGACTACACCGTTGTCCTCAAATCACGCAATTTATAACACGGTACTGAATCTACAACTCATCATCCTTGCAGGAGTGTCCCGAACAATGAGAATTCGAATTCCTCGGCTTTGTGGGTAAAAGCGAGAAACTATTGTCGCCATGGGGCAAGTAAAATTCATACATTTACCAAACTACCAAACAATACCCTAAGATTCTTATCCAACCATAGAAATGAACAATAGTTCCATAAACGTTTCCAAAAAAGATAATACAATTGCAATAAACATTTCTAGAGATTTTCAAAAAAATTCCTTACAGCATTGGACAACGTGTTTTAGATCGCGCTTAAGCAGTGAAAGTAAAGATACGGTCCCGTACCTACCTTGCTGAAGGCAAGAATGCCACCGCAGTGTCCCTCATGCCCGATCATTCATTTGATTTTCAATTATTCAACGAGAGAGAAGAAGGGGATACGAATTAAGATCCAAGCCAAAAACACAAGATAAACAACACTTATTACCAATATCATAAAAAAAAAGTACCAAGCAAACACATAACCAACGTATCAAGAGACAAGCATACGCAGACAATCAAGAAGCACTTTATATCTATGTCTTCATAACCTATAAAATTGTCAATAAATAGAGAAAGAAGAAAAAAGAAATCACCGTTCTCGATGTTTCTAATTTTTTTACTGAAAAACATCCGAGAGCCCACGCGAGCCCAAATCTCAAAATCTAACACCACGCGTACCAGTGAAAACCAGTGCCAATATCATCACGCGTGAAAGTCAGCGCAATGAAAAAGATACGAGATGCAATATTCGTCGATCGTGCCGCTTGTCCATTTAATTACGTGTCTTCTGACCTTTTCACGAAAGTCCCGCCGCCGGTTTACGATCGTTCTCCCCGATTGCCATACGTATAGTCGGATAAGTAAGTTAGATATACGAGGAGCTGGGAGACGTTGCTCGAAATCATCGAAAACGTTGTGAAAGAAATTTGTAGTCGGTGCGTTTACGTAGCGTCGACAGGCGTCTCCTGCTTCGTCACTCATAAGAATACATGATGGGGCCCCGAGGCTTTTGGATACGGAGGTGAATCCATAGGTTGAATTGCTCCACCATGGGCTGGAGGCAGTTCCGGCATTTCCGAGGTGCGTCCATCTTGGAGACAGCATATATATATTTATTTATTGTAGATGTATATATATAGATTGGTATACACTACAGAATCCCTGTATAAAGTGTGATCGAATTATTTATCGATAATTGGGACCCGACAGGTCCACCTCGACAGGAATGCGGTCCGATTTCAGGGCAGAGTAGCACGGTGGCTGCAAGTTATATATCTGTCATCTTATGTAACATTTACTGTAAGAGAAAATGAGACTGTGCGAGTATAAAAGCGTATCACGCTATACCTATTATACACATATGATACATGAGTACATGCACGAGTTACGATCTCTTGTGGGACCGCGTGCTATCCTGTCCAAAACACCGTGTTGCGTCATGTGGAGCAATTAAATACATATTTATCGAAAAGTGCCCCGCCCCTCTTCAGCCCTCTGGGTTTTTTCAAACGTGACACGAGGATCCAATTTTTTATTCATATTGTGTTAGTCAGAAGCCTGATGTGACTTTTAATGACTATATATTTGAGATAGTATATATGTATATGTACGTATGTGAATTGACAGTCTGAGCCAAGATCTTGAAACAAAGTCTTGTAGTACTGGTTGTAGTAGGATTGACTCCAAGACTCATGTGATATTTTGGTTATGATCTTTGGTATTTTTATGCGGCCTCTCACTGCATTCTGAAGTGCGAAGGTGGCTGATATACTGGTGAGAAGGCGCCATGAAATAATCGACTTGACGACGTCGGCGTCGAATGGACACCTCGTGGAGCGAAGATTAATCAGAGAGTCAAAAAGAAAGTCGCTGCCAGGATGGTTGCTCCCTGGACAGTCAGTCAGTCAGACTTGGTTGGCAGGCTTGACTTTGGTTCGACTCTCTTCGTTACTCTGCTTGCCGATCCAATAAAGGGAGTGGCCAGTTCAGACTACCTAGCCTAACCTGATCTGATCGGATTCGCGATTCGATTCACAAGACACTTCGATCGAATAAGGTCAGGTTCAATTTCTCCGCCATAGTGGCTGCCCCAACTGAACTCTAATGGGCTATGTATGCTTTTGACTTGTAGGGGTATTGCAATTCGATGTATGGAGGGCCGTAGGTATTGTTTTATGAACAGATTGTAATATGTTTTATATTATGTACATTTATTATTATATTCGCGATGACGTTCTGTTAGCTTTTTGGTTCAGAAAATCATCTGGGTATCTCCGAATATTTCGGTTCATGAAACACAGAGGATGTTGACTCCGGGATATGATGGAGGGCGATGCAATGTGTTACAAGACTTGCGGAACGATGAAAGTTGACTGATAAGTAAATATTACAAGTTGAATTGTCGTGGTTGACTGTTATCTGGGAGTAAGAAGTTGGCGCTAGACATCAAGCGTAAATAGTTGTGACAGGGAGCGCGTAATTCTTTCTTTTTCGACTGATCGATGTCTTAACGTGAAAAATGAACGTGCGGATGTGACAATAGGATGCTTGATGGATGTAGAAATGGCTGTTTTTTTACTCCTAGTAATAATGGTTGAGTAGACATTTTTTCTGTAAAGGAATTTTACTACGAGAAGTGACGGATATTCGAATCAGCATACTTGGTCGATGCTTTGGATGTGTTATTTCCAAAGGTATCATATGATATTGATGAATCATGCGTGAAAGCGGTCATTTTCTATATGTTGCTATGGATGTGATATACGTTGATTCGAAAACTGATATTTCTACTATCAATAGGTACGTGTATCGACTTGGTGAATGCAGATGTAATGTATGTAACAATAGTTTCCCCTAACGTAAAATGCGGGTTACGTTTTCCCGTCAAGTGGTACTCTATAATGAATCACTTAATGTTTTATAAATTATTAAATGGCAATTAAATCATTAAGTATAAGCAGCAGTAATAAAACAAAGGAGTAGGGAAGACGTTAGTTGAAATTCTATAAAGGAATTTAAATTATGTGCTACTGCCAGTTCAAGTTAAAAGCATACTTAGTCTATTAGAGTAAGGAGTCTCGATTGGCTGTTGCTTGTACATACTTGGTGCGAGATTTTACCGAGTCACTTGTAAAAGGTATGACGAAGCTCTTTGTACGGTCCGGGTCAGCAAGCGCCGGACGCGTCGGTAACCAGGTTACCAAGCACGGGTAACAAATACCACCAGAAGCCGCTTTCTGAGGTGGCGAGAGACGTGCAGCCACGAAAATATTCAGTATAACAGAAATTACCTAGTCGTATGCCGCGAAGGCTCGAACGGCGCAATATAGATTGTTCATTTTCTCGTATTACATGCGACATGTCTCACGGATTTCCTCTTCGCTCGACTACTAGTGATTGCTTTTGTGGGACAACTTGCAGGGATATAGCGCTTGTCCTTCGCGATACCTAACAAAGGTAAAGCAGCCAGCGCCATTCATCGTCTAAAAAGGTAATGTTTTAAAGTGAATTGTTATTTTCATAGTTCTAATTTTGTTTAGTAGTAAGCACCATCGTTCAGTGCATTGGTAACTGTGGCATTTCAGGCGGTAAATTAATTGTGACATTCAGTTTCACTTGAGACCAATCCTTGTAATATGCCTAGTCCATTTACCTTCAGTCAACGATTATTTATCAGAACGTCTTACCATTTCAGTAGCCGAATGGATTATTTTGCTTTTGTACGGTCAGCTTAGTCAATCTTGAGGATAGAGTCTATGCGCTGGATCAGAGAATGCGGCAGTATCTTTCTATCCAGTGGCGCCATCTGTGCGCGCAAGCGTGGCTACTGAAAGAACTAAATATCCGAGTCCCACTGGATCACTTGTTGCGTCGCCGCTGGACCTGTCGTCCGGTTCGTCCTTCTCCGGCCCGCGCTGTCACGAATTTTGTTCTTTTTCACGACGTGGTCATAGTCTCAACGTTCCTCTGGTGCATCCAGTGAAAAGTGTGAAAGTGAAGTGAAAAGTTAACCTGTGATAAAGTGTTCAAGTTTTTAAAAAGCTCAATGTGTCTCTCGGTCAAGCAAAATGATTCCTGCGCGCAAGGATCTTTCTGACAGTGATTTGTTTTGTTTGTTTTACGCGCCGGCAGCTGAAATCATGGTAAGTGGGGATCGAGTATACAGTGCAGTAGGAATAACTTTTATCTTTTTAATTACCATCACACTATCCCATAAGCGACGGCAATGCATTACCCGCGTAGATCAACGTAAATCATTCCCTGTAAGATTAAAGAGAGAAAATATATTAGGGAGTCATGATAACGGAGATGTCGGCATGAAATAATGAAAGATCCATAGTACAATTATGAAGGGAGGAGGGCGAAATAAGTGAAACGAATCAAGATACAATATATTACAGACGGAGAATGCAGCGTGCAGCCCGAGAGAAATGACGTGTGGTAATAAATATCATAATGGACGCGATACGGGCATTGTTATTAGTCAGATTGCCTCTACCGAGACGCTGATGGCTAACAGCTTCGTTTGATCCAGCTTATACGAGCCATTGCTCTTTCTGTTTACATTCCCGTTATTCCTTTACTACACACAATTTCAGTAAGTCCCTCGTCCATCTTTGTCAAAAGCACAGAGCAATCGGTACGTGTTTCTGCAGGATTCTTTGTCCCCCAAGACCTTTTGGATTTTAGCGTCCAACCATTCTGCACCAGGTACCTATAGTCACACTGTACACGGACCCATTCGCATTCACGGCGCATCCGTCGGAATCCTCTGCCTTCTCCGTTTCTTTATTCTCTCCTTATATTTATCTCTCTTTCTCTTGCTGCCTCTTCCTTTCTTCTCTTGTACCACCCCTGCACCATGTATACCTACTTCCAAGATATACCCTTGGCCATTGGTTACCTACTTACACGATCACGGTGTATTATGTCTATACGTTAAAATACAATCCTGTCGATGCTCGCGGGCCGAAAACCAGTTCTCAGAGAGCGACTTTGCGATTGCGACAAGTACACTATGTAGTTACGTATACTTCTATGTGGTTAACAAAATAATGTATCAGGATCTGCCAGTGTCTTCTTTCTCTCTCTTTCTCGTCGTACACCAGTGTTTCACGTCTGCTCTCTATTTGTTGGATTCGGATCTATAGACAGTCATACCCAATTGGATTTGTCAAAGAGACGCAAGGTACAGATCTGAACCAATGCGTGAAAGGAGAACGTGCCCGAAATAATGTTCTCCCCTAAAGAAAAGCGAAGCGGCCGTCTGGACCGAAATAGGCGGTGGTGGCAGAGGAAGATTTCTTCTGCCGCCCTAAAGTCATTCAAAAGAAATAGTGTATATGGTATACCGTAGTATACGGGGCGGAACATTTATATTGAACAGCTTGATATTTTCGAAAACGAAGTTAGATTTTAAAAAATGTTGTTATTGAATTATTTCTTGAGTCCAAGCGTTAAGGTAATTCGAAAGTGAAATTTCATTTTTTCAATGGAACGATGCAGTTTTTCTTCCGAAAATCAAAAGAGCATCCAATTTAGAGTCCAAAAGTTCAAATACCCTAATGATCCAAAATTCACGGGTGGTCACGCCGCGTGCACAATGTGCTCCAGGTAGGCTACCTAGAACGGATATTTTTTTATTGGTCACATTTGGCCTGGTCACTATAAATACCCCACCCTGTATGCTTGGTCAATTTTATCCAATCGTGCGTAAACGTGGACACACTTTTTTCCCAGTCTCCGTACAATAATCTTTAGTCGTGTACATTTAGTCTGGGAAGAGAATCTTCGTGAGTGTTTACATTCAAACCCATTGACCATGGACGATCTCATTTTTTGAATAGCTAGTTATTAAATTCAATAGCCCATTCTCATGAACGTCATGCGAGCCTTACGAGTGCGTGCAATTGCACTGTCGTCAGTTAGTGACGTGAATTTTCGGCAATGGAAGCACAAAGTGCCGCCGGATATTACTCGTTAACGAGATCGTTTCGTAGAGGCAGTCATGAAAATCTGTATTATCGATTGGAAAGTTTATTCGAACTTGTCGGTAATGAAGATTCAAACGATTCTATCATCGTGCCGATACGAAACGTGAAAGCAGCCGTTTACCAGTTATTCCCGGCAATTTTTGTGGAATTCTCGAAATTCACGCAGCTCGCCATAAACGAACAAACAGTCATTGTCAAATGGCACGTGTAGCCGTGAAATAGGTGTAGGAAGGAAAAGAAGTCCTTGTATATCTATGTACACAGGTGTGAGAAGGAAGGGGAGAGGTAGAAAGGTATAAAATAGAAATAGCTTCCTCCTAAATCTAATAAGAATTTCTCAAGGACTCTGATTCGTCATGTCGAATTCACGTAATACATTATAACCCTAACAATAATCGATTCTCTCTTTTTGATCGTTTCTAACGATTACATTACTGCACGTCATCCATTCGTCGAATAAGGTATCGTTTCCAAGTTCCGATGACAGATAGTCCAACTACGACAGCTTCAAAGAAGCCGTAAATGATTTTGAGATTCCTGAGAGCCGCTACGCGTCTCACCAAGGACGTGGATAGGATTGACGACCCAACCTACTTGCTACGTACAAAACTTTTCTTCTATATGGATAGGGAAAGTCGTGATACGCAGCTGTGTCCATACTGCTCGAGCAAAGAACTAAGAAAGCAATAAGAAAGAAGAACAAGAACATCTTAGGTGGCCCTCGGAGCGATTCTAGGTGCATCGTATCTCTTAGATGTTTTTCAAGCACCACTAGACGGGACAGACGTTTCTCTGCCAAAGTACAGAATCCTTTCACTTCGTTAAATATACCATTTGACACAGCGAACTGAGACGTAATAAAATTCAAATTCTCCAAACATACAAAACTGCATTGAGTCTATGAACATTTTTTTTTATCATAGAAAATTTTGAAAATTATATAGTCCGTTTCTTCGACTCGGGAAACCTCGAACACTTTGTTTTTCTTTATATCCTTACCGCAGTACTTAGTGGCGAAGAGTCTATGGAGACCGTCGAAAGATCTTTGTTTATGTTGCTGTGATGCTTGAGACAAAACAGAAATGCCGGGAGCGCAGTAGCGCTTAGCGGCAGTTTCACGAGGACGGTCACGTGCTTCCAATCTTGGAAATAACGATGGCGCAACTGCCAGGATGCTTCCCCCATCTTACTCGAGATTTCAGAAGACTAGCAGGAGTCCGTGTCTTTAATATACGAATTCTTCTCGCATTTCCCAGAAAAATTCTGTGTCCTGAAGGATGGGGAAGAAAAAATCGACACTGGTAATTTCCTTCGGGGAAAGAAAAATCCTGACCCGATGGAGCAGATGGTCGGCAGCAGGTCGAAATCTCACGAACAAAGGATCGACGAAACCTGCCGACCTGCAGGGAACATTCCTTCGGGAACCGCACGCCTTATCCCTGTGCTCTGCTCCTCTTTCTTGTCTACCTGACACTTCTGTCATTGTGACAGCCACTGGTGTACTGGGTTACCTGTGACCCTATTATTATTATTTTTTTTCATTCGAGGGATGATTCCTGACAGCTGCCGTGCGAGACATTTCTTCATTTCCTGGAATTTATTAACTACTACACCGAAAATACTTGAAACTCCGAAAAAAAAATGTTTTTACGAAATCGAGGGAGGAGGTCGGTTCTGACATTTTTTCGTATTGAGATCTAACAGAGATCTTATTTATAAGATTTGGTAAATGAGATAGCAATAATAATTACAGTCATTTCTAATCAGTGGCGATTAATCATAACTTTTGGACGACCACTTTTAACTATCTAGCTCTGCGTTATTTATGGGACGATCGTCTTATATAGAAAATTGTAAGCGTAAAGACGCAAGCCGTTACAGAGTTTCCTAGCTAAATCACTGTACAGATCCCGACTGATTTCCAATCGCGTCGCGTTATCTCCGTTGGATGAAAAAAAGAAACGGCTGCGGTGTAATTGAAAACGCTTGATTGGCCTTTCAAACCCTGCTGGTCCTTGACGTGACAGTAATTGGAGCAGTAACGGTGATAGTTGGCGCCTTGAAGTATGCAACCAGTCTTACCAGAATGCATTGCGTTGAGTATTCCTTCTACCCATGCTGAGTAACGAAAGGATTTAATAAAGGGAGAATAATCGTATGTATCAATTATTGCGTAATATCTCCATCGAGCTAACAACACCGGAAAGGAAAATCGAAAAAAGACATTAATCATAACTGGAGTCTCATTTTAGTTCGATGTCCTGTCGCCGGACTCAGTGGTCCTCGTTAAAAAAAATTTCTTAGCGGCGTTAGCTCGAAGGAGGTATACACTCCCATTACGCAATACTGCAATGCTAATTTTTTCTGTACTTCCGGTTTATAACAGACTTGCTTTTCTCTTCCTTATCACCTCGGCGCCAGATATTTACTGAAAAATGCAAATTACGACGGCATCCGTATCCTCGACCTCGTGAAAAAGTTCGCACGTGTGTTTTGAAGATGTCAGCCGTCACGCATATCGCAGCACGCGTGCTGCTCCGCAATCCCTGCACTTACCATTCTCCCACTCGTGATGAAACCCGCATGCAACTTGTACGATTCGTACGTGTATGTATGTGACGTGTGCGTATAGGGTCATGCTTGTTTAGCCACATGTGAGATGAAACGGAGCAAAAGGAAATGGGAAATGTTTAAGCCGCATCCGGTCGCGCTGTAGAAACTATCCTTCCATGCTATACGATGGGACCACGAGAGTTTTACTCTCTTTGGTTTTTCTTGTCTCTCTTGCTTTTCCGTTTCTTCTTTACTCTTTAACTTCTTCCCTTTGGACTACGACTATTTTCGATGCACGTGCGACGCCCCGACGGCATCTGGAATCAATCTTATGTTAGATGTCGGTGCAATAGCTCGGGGGGGGGGGGCAATCGAATCTTGAAAATTTCAAAAAGGTCTTATGAAATAACCTGCCGTCAATAAAGCTGGCTACGGCCACAGTGGAAAATCGAAATAAAGTCTGTTAGAAGATTAGGAGCTATTCAGGATCTCGTCAAGGGCCCTAATTACTATTTTATAGCTCCATCTCTTTTAGTCGAAACCTGTGGCGGTGGTAGCTTGAAAAAAGTTGGAGCCGCTACGAGATAAATAATTAAAAAATCAAACAAAAAAAACTTAGGCCTTAAGAGCTAATTTGTTTCAGAAATATGTAACAGCCAGATTTGAAATTCATTCCCTTATCCAAAAACCAACCCTGCCCCCCCCCCCCCTCTGGCCACAAGAGAGAAGACACCTCTTTATATTCCCACGTGGGAATTAAGGTGTTTCGACACTTCGAAAGGGGTGGAGCTCTAAGACTTTAATTCGATCATTTAATTATCGATTTTCCATTGTGGCGGTTCCAGTTTCGTTATTGACGTAATTACTTGGAATTGTGGACTTTGAAAAATATCTTTGAGAATTTTTGGAATTTGAAAGATTATTTTTAGCTCTTTTTTAGTATGTCCTGAAGAACGGAACGAACTTTAATATTGTTCTGCATATGATTATGTGGTTCGTATATGCGTTTGGAAATGTATACACAAGAGGGGCTCGTATCACTTTGGTTTTCGTATATTTCCTCCTCCTGGTACTCATAAATATTAATGAAGACTTGGAACGCGGTGAAGACTCTTCTGGACAGCCAAGCCCAAAAATTGTTAGATAACCAATTATTACGTCATTGCTTTCTTAAATATGTGAAAGAAATATTATAATACTTCAAACAGAACCATACGAGTTTTTCAAAACAGACAAGTTTACTGGTAAGTAAGTAAGTAAGTAAGTAAGTATTATACATAGTTAATTTTTTTTTCCTTTCACTTATTACGAAATTTTCGTCACAAGTATAATTTTGAATGAGCATAGTCAAGACGGGTGTCAGTTTAAAAAAATTACAGAATCTACTTTTTTTTATGTTATTCAATGAGACACTAATGTAAAGTCCGATTAGCATTTATCAGTAGACATTAATTAATTTCATCGGTCGTTCAGCCACCTCTTCCGATAACACCTATCGCATTTAAAATTTCTTACGTCGTGTACGATCGTAAATAAAAGCAGTCGGAGGGTTATGAGAATCTGATTGGGAAAAGCTATAAATTCTATTTCGTCGTTTAGCGTAAGATAGTACGTCTG
Organism: Trachelus tabidus; assembly: GCA_030142655.1. Taxonomy (NCBI): domain Eukaryota; kingdom Metazoa; phylum Arthropoda; class Insecta; order Hymenoptera; family Cephidae; genus Trachelus; species Trachelus tabidus. The sequence continues at coordinate 3,548,576 of JARQTI010000415.1, read as the reverse complement.
TTTCACGAAAAAAAAATAAAATGTAACCAAAATCGTTTATCTACTTGTTATTGATGTCTGCCCATGTTGCTTCATTATTTTTTTTCTGTTCAACCGTTTTAAAACCTTTCAGCCAGTTTCCATTTGGTACGATCACCGTCTGCATTTCGCCAATGTACCAGACTCCATTTGGCATACCATGTCGAGTTAGTTAAAATCTATTGACTGTCCTAAACATACATACTATCTTACCGTGTCATATATATATATATATATATATATATATAAAAGCGGAAAAAATGGAAACAGGAATCCCAATATCGATGTACGGGATTGACCTATTAAATAATTTCGATCGCTCTTCTATATATCAATGAAATATCCGATATACAAGCTCGGCTTTGTTCGTCCTGCGAGGCCTTCGCCGTTTTCCCGTGTTCCAGTTATCGGCAAACTGTCAAGTAAAACGCTCCCGGTGAAAACGAACCTTGCAGTCGCCAGTATTCCACATATTCCAAGAATATTTTCATCTAAATAATGCAGATTCGTACCGGATACATTTTTTAATATGTATCCTCAAGTCAAGTAATACATTTACATTAGATATATACAATATATATATATTCTTCCAAATTGACTGCATTACTTTAACGCGTACGCTTATCGGCAAATTTACACGCAATGAGTGACGACGGCGACGACTAATCGGCGTCGCGAAAAGCGCTAACGGAATTTCGAGATATATTCGATATGCCGTGAATCAACTGTGGCGTGATAGTATAGGGATAGCAACACCTACAGTAACGTCTTCTATACACAATTAACCCTAAAATTATTCGATATGAACGACAGCCATAGCGATTTTTCGATCATGTCAAACATGTCTCCAATAATTATCCGGCATCTTAAAATCTGGATAGATTGCTAAATTTTATATATAAAATCATATCTGTATATGGATTGCGTGCCTCATGGTCTTTACAAAACAGATACACCGTACAAAAGTTACATCGAAGAACTTTTACGAGGTACCTCTGATGACCGTGTGCATTCTCCGACGATTCCGTGATTCACCGTATAGACGCCATTACAGATAAACTCTTACTATGTTCAACCTTTGTTATCCCGCCTTGCACAAGTCCAAACGAGACAATGGAGCAACTGTGCCACCGATTACTTTCGAGCATTTATTTATTTTTTTATTTTCGATGACCTGTTTTTCATTTAATAAGGTTTCTACGGCATAACTGTTCTTTACGTGGTCAAATAGGTTATGTATACGTGCCTACCTCATCCGTCAGATAAATTTTAACATTTTTCTTTATTCGTGGCGCAAAGTCTTACTAAACTCTAAAAACAAAGAATCTCAATGATTTTTTAGTTCCCCAATTACCTCCTGTATGCTTGTACACGTATACACGTAGATTTCAAAATAGTTTATTCAACATACATATACATATATATCCATAAACGTGTATGTACCAGTTGCTCGACCAGGTGAATCACTACCGCAAGCATTATACGAGATAAGAACCTTAACCGTGTATACAGTGGCGGTCTATGCTTTATGCCTCTCTGTATTATATTATACTAGAGTAAAGAAAGCAATAATAATCTATCCGACAGTGTACAAGTAACGAGCAGTAGCAAGCGGTCTTGCTAGTTTTTCTCCATAGATGTTATAACGAGTCCGATAGCGGATCGGCGAGCGTCCAGTTGCGAGATTCTCAGGAGCACTACCGCCATCTGTAATGAGTTCAACGAAGTTCCATGGGCACTGCTCAATATCCCAGAGGCAAAATTAAAAACGAGTCCGCAGCGAAGCATCATGAGAATTTTCAAGAGGAATTCAGGTCGTCACGACGTCCTCTTGACGACTAGTCTAATAATGCAAATATTGATTAGGCCTTTTTTTAATAGTTTATTCAACCTTTTATTCCTCCTTAGCCATACCATACATAGGGTTACCATACACAGTATCCTGCTTGTAACGCGATTGGTGTTCTCTAGGCAAATTAAATAAATTGCCACATTGTCGTAAGTTAGAAAAAAAGAATATTACTCAGTGCCGTGTTTACGACCCACCAGCCTCGTTGTAGCCTCGTTGTCCAAAGCCGGACGTACAAGCACGTGCGAGCTTTACTACGCGAGTAGACGTTACGAGGCACGTCAGGTAAATAGGAACGATGATTCAGCTCGAGAGATCGGGTTCAAGTCAGGTTACGACTCACGCAATTCACTCTTACGATGTCTAAACGCAATGGACGTTACTACTCTGGTAGGTACCTATACGTGCTTTATTGTACGTATGGCAACTGACTAGTTTTTTTACTGTTATATGTGTATCTATAACTACTCGAACTCTTTCTATAGAGATTCTTACAAGGGTACTGCTAATGATACGTACTAGTACAGAAGTATGTACCTGTACGGTATAGCGCGATGCAATCTGCGAGAGCTTATATGGCGGGCGGTAGAAATCAAGCGGTTCTCATAAATATTGCCGATTAACGATTTTCATAAATCATGGGGTAGCTCAGAGGAGGGCGAGGGGGAGAGAGATAGGAATATTCTGAATAGAAGTTAAATAAAGATCAATGGGACGCACTCAATCTTGACCTCTATTACGAGTTTATACTAATTGGAAATAATTGATTGGTCAATCGAACAGCTGATTGTTGCATTCTTACCTGAATTTGTGTATGACCTATTTTTGTGGTTTTTTTGTTAGAGTAACTGTTGTAGGGACTGTACCTCGATTTTGTTATCTTGGGTTAGGGGTGTGACTGTACTTTGTATAGTAATGCGTATACACCCGTGAAAGATGAGAAGAATGAAAAGGCACGGAGTGATGAGTCGTGCGAGAATGATAATTGCTCGGTGATTAAGACGTGATGTCGTCGAGGTATTTGCCGACCTAAAGTATATAAGGCTAGTCGTAGTCGGTATTACCTAGCGCAAGACCATCTACGGGAAGACCGGTAATCCAATGCGTATCTTTTTCTTTATAAAGATAGAACAAAGAGAGCCGACGTTGCGATTTCTATCGCTAAGTGTTGAGATTAATTGTTTGTCTTTGAATTTTTCAAAATTCCCGCTCCGTAGTCCAACAAAGGACTATAAATAAACGTCGTAGACAGCTTACTTGGCTGCTGGTCTTTTCAATCGCGTTAGCTGTGTAATGGGTTTAATGTAAATCTCGTATTACATTGCTCTCGTATGCCTGTATTTATCCTTTCTCGTGGTGCAATCCGTTTGATCTGCCGTACCGACTGGTATTCCTGTTTGCTGTCGCCACCTATCGATATAGAACCGTAGCGCATTGTGGTTACGTATTGTTCTCGAGTTTCGTCGACGCGGGAGTATGGCGAGACTTTGTTAATACGCCACCCGCTGCTGTACGCAGCTTGTGCCTAAGAGAAGCTGCGACAAGTTACTCTGCGAAAACTATCGCAATGCCACGTTGCATTTTGTATAAATGTCAAGCGTCATGAATGTGTACAACTGAGCTCAGGAGTTTGGGCTCCGGTTTGGTCTGTAACAGCCCTTCTTTCGTCATCGAAACGTGACCGAATGAAAAACATCGTAAGAACGCGAGCGGCTATTGTGCCAGGACCCAGAAAGAAAGAGAGCGAAGCGAGGAAAAGAGAGAATGCTCTTAAGAGTCGAAGGAAAAAAAGGCGTGGCTACCTTCTGGTACTTTCATACTGACAATGAATAAGGTCGTACACCTCGAAATTCATCTGGCTCTTTTACGAAGTCTCAGCATCTACAGAAAGAACTCACTCGGGTCAACGGTTAGGTTTCAATTAGACGGAGTAGCTGCGCTTACTCAGAGCGCGCGCCTGCATCTCGAGAACTCTTCGTAGCTCGCGCGAGTAAATCTTGGCGACTTGTCCTTCGGTCTTGAGACAACAAATTTTTTAACTACGATTTTAAATAAATATTTTCAAATAATCGTATAATCCATCTTCTCTTTATCTGTTCGTTGCGAGCTCGCCTTGTAACTCACTTAACGATCTTTTTCTACTGAGAATCGCAACATGTATTCGTGTATATATATACACATTGAAAATTCTATGTGCGCATTTCCATGTAACTGCAACTCCTGACACGCTCAATTGCATTGACAGTGATGTGCGAGCGTGGTCACTGCAGACGCGTTTCTAACCGCAAAATGCTGGGCCCCCCCTCTCCCCCTCAATGTCTATTCGCACGTATTCATGCGACCGCCGTGTGTGGTACTCTCGTGCAGAAACGCTCTCGCCAAAATTCGCACGTTGGTTACGATCGACGACTGACACGCATCGCTGTGTTTTAACCAGAGAGAAAAGCAACGTTGTCTGTTTTTCCAAATGGACCGTAGTTTATCTCAATTTGACCATCTCTCGCGTGCACTCGGTATATGCACAGTCACAGAATTTTATTTTCAAACGAACACAGTGATTTTCATTCTTTTTTCCCCCGTTTGTTGGGGAATTTTTTTCTTTTTTACTACGTTGGTAATCCGAGAGCATATCCTCTCGAAATTTTAAATTCTACAATATTTTTATGCAGTTCGCGTAAAATTGAATGTTTTCAAATTGCGGTATGTGCACAACATTCCTTTTTTTAGAGATAGCTTATCACTCGTTGTTAGTCCTTATCGATTTGGAACGTTTATAACCGACAACTTCCCCGTATCGTATCTCTTCACTCGTACCACTTTTTTTCATCCTATCAGGATTCACTTCGCTTCTCTTCTCACCTGCATTTTCACAAAATTTTTACCTCACAGTTTCTGGTACAATATACGTGTTCAACCTACTGCCCGAATGTCCCGTTCAATTTGACATCCGACATTCACTGAGATTCTCCCGACAGAGTTACGCGATTATATAATCGACTCTCAATTCCATTCTCTGTGTCTTGCGTAACGAGCCGTTTTCCTTGTAATGCAATAATCTTAGTACCTATCTTTGCTGTTATTAGTCTCGTTCCGATAATGAACAAGAATCTATTAGTATCAGCCTTGACTCGCGCAGATACCTTGGATAAAAGTCTAAAATGTCGTATGACGTTTTTCAAGAACTACGTAAATCCAACCTCAAACTTCCGAGCGGACGTTGCCTCATTATCTGTTATTCATAACGTAAATGATTCATAATATCGATGGGACTCGGTGATAATGAAAAATTATGTGTATAAAAAAAATGATGAATTTCTTCAAATTTATAGAATTCAATATTTAAAAAAATTTTATTAACTTGATTAGTTTAATTTATAATTGGTCATTTTTTTTTTAATAACTCACGTTACTGCATATCTTTAACAATGATTCTCTTATCGGTGCCATATTAACAACTTGCAATTTTTATTTACTGCTCTATGATAATAAGAGCAAATAATATAATACGCGAGGTCTCCAGCGCTGGCTCTTAGCGACTTCCACACGAGCATCCTCATGCGACATACAGCGCACAGTGATTGTCACATACTAATATCACTATAGCTATTACCAGAAATACAAACAATAGCCATGATAACGCTGCGAGTTCTGACCAACAGATGTACAGTCGTCGTTGACCGGATCTTCGTCACGCCTACTACGACCACACGTTCTCTATTGGAATTAGCCATTGGAGCTTAAAAATCTATAATCGTGATAAGAGTCTATTGATAACAATATTTTACAATGAACCCTTTGTATAAATCGAAGAAAGTTGGATTCCAATAGCATTACCTTGTACCAGAACGTTATCAGTACCAGTTACCAATCCATTGTGAAAATAATCAGATAAGAAATAATAATAATACTCATTACCAAAAATTATTGCCGTCCCCCACTTCTGACTTTTTTATGTAAGATCAGTATAGTTTTCCTTCTTCTTTCCGCTATTTTTTTTTTCCGATTTTTCAAAATATTGAGAACCACTGTCAACCACTGATATGATATACCTGTACCTAACTCGTTATCAGTGTTAACACAACAGCATTCTAACACCAACAAATCGAAGTTCACTCGCACGATTTCAAGCTTGTTCCTGAGCTACGAGCAGCAGCATTCACAGTCTGTTCAGTTGGTTTCTCTCTCCTCTCGCCTTTCTCGTTCCTCTCACTCTCTCTCTCTTTCTCTCTCTCTCTTTACGCCTCGCTTCTACGTGCATTATAACGAAACTGCTCAGTCAGTAGAGAGACGCTGTTCACAACACGTGTCTCTCTCTCTCTCTATACTCGACAATTTTGCACATCCCGTCACTCCTTTTCACCTGGAGAACGAAAATTTGCACATCTTTCCACCTGGAGTACGAGAATATTCGAGGACCCGTTAAAATCTACGAAGTATCAGTGCTGTTGGTTCGCGTGACAATATTAATAAAAGTGCGCGATGAGGTGACGTACGTCATCGTATAAAAATTGAGGAAATCATTCGATTTGGATTAAACAGTCATTCTGAACAAAAAAGGATATCACGCGGTACCTCTACTGGGATGGTGGATCGTCAGGTACCCCAGAGCTATTTTCAATATTTTGCTAATTCCTCAAAGTTCACTCTTTACTACTCACCCTGTCTTACTGTCTAGAATTTTCTATCAGGAATTAGCTTAAACATATTAAAGTATGTATATAGGTATAGCGCGGTAAAAGAATTTCGATGCACTGACATTTCTTGGTTGATGAACTTGAACGGATTCGTCTCCTCGCTTGCAACCGGTTGAGATGCTGGCGCCAACAGGGAAAAGAAAGTCCTATCTCGGTACACGTATTATACGTACAGAGTTACTGTACCTCTTTTAATGGTAACTTGCTACCGATCGTCTCGAGGGAAACCCTCGGTATCTTGGAAGGTAATCGCACGCTCTATTTCATGAACGTCGGTTCGTACCTTGAGAACGGGCTGCTTAGTTTTTTTTTTCAGTCTTATTTGGCTAACTGGACCGTATACAGTAATTGTCTGTTACGTTTACCTTGTAAATTGTGACTTGTGGTGCATCGCGATAGTGGTTAAGATTTTATAAGAGTCCACTGTGCGTCCGTTCAACGTCATCAACTATGTCACGCTACTGGAAGACGCCGATGGACTTGCATTTATTGACTTAGACGTATCGCGATAGCAGGTCAGGATCTTGAAGGTACACTGCCGATAACTCAATTATTTTTACTATACTTTTCTCTTATCACTTGATTTCTCAACATCTGGTTAGACATCTGCAGTGATGTTGAATCTGTAAATCCCTTTTTTCTGGTGTAATAACAATTATACAGTTTGTCACGTGTACGATATATACTTATCCATTGTATTATCTGACTCGTAGTACTACCTGTTACGTACGAAAAATTCTCGATCGTACGATAAAATGTAGAATAAAATTTGTCTACGCCGGTTGAAGTACCCTTTGTCCATTTTATCAGTAAGATCAATGCTACTTGACATTTGACATTTGAGTTGCCTAGGTTTGTCGGTATGATTAACTCTGATAAAAATCACAGCGTGTTTTGAAAGTGTCACCGTGTACGTGAGCCTACGTGTCTGGGATACAGCCGTTTCTGGTTGAACGATGTTGAATTTTTACTTTGGGCCAATTTCTAGAGCAATGGGTATCGCCTGACGTTAACTTTATACATATGTTTACTCGTCGCCGATGTAACACGCGTTCACATAACGCGACAGAAATGTAAGCCAATATCGCTGGATTTATTTACAGTAACGAATATTGCATTTCTTTGCGTACCAGCCCATAGGCAAGGTCGTGCGATGCGGATTCGAAGGATCGATCCTTCGGATTCCTAAGCGACATAGTCGATTCACGGAAACTCTTTATCGTTCGTTGCAATCGCGCAAATCGAACGACTAAACTTGACACAAAAGCGTCGTCGGTAGGTATAGTTGACGTGCGAGCGTCGCGCGAGGAAGGGAGTATATAATAGCGAGGAAGGAGGAGCAACAAGGGAATTCACAATGGGCGATTTGCGCAGGCGCGTGTGCGTGATCGTTAGGACTGTCGCTCGGCTTTTAGTCGCGTCCGTCGCGAGAAATATCGGTATAAAAAAAAGCGATCTTTATGATTGGCGAAGGGGAGTTTGGAGTTTCGATTTCTTTAGTTGGAATACTCTGGTCACTATTAAGGCGCTATCGCGATACCTTACAAGCGTAGGGGTGCGCCTTGTAAATAAAGTTGGCTGTTCGGATGCGGATTAGGCTGTGGAAATTTGTTTAGTCTAGAGGAAATTTCACTGGGTCGTTTCGTATACATATATTTAGTAGCAATGTCATAAGGACGATTTAAGTCATCTAATAACGACGCTACTTGCCGGATGGATGGTGCAATCCTTGTTATTATCAATATTATAAATTTTTTTAAATTTTAAATCACGTTGGCGCCATTTTGCTCGAGTGCAAGGTATACGTATTTTTTTGTTTAATTTCTCTACCGAGCATCGATTTCGTTCTCTTAATATCCCCTTACGCTATTACGTATTCTGGTAGGAGAGCACAGAGTAATTCCCGTCGTTCTCTCTGAGTGCGAAATATTAAATATGGATTTGAAACTGCTGACACGAATGCGGCTGCTGCTCAGGACAGTATCGCTCGGTGCGAAACCGCAAGGCGAATATTGCGTTGCGCAAAAACATTTCAGGTTCGTCATTCTCTTGGGACTATTTTCAGTATTCCCGGAGACAGTACATTCCTTTGTATATAGGTAGAAGATAGCGTTAGGTCTGACTGTAGACGTGACGTTTTAGATATTTTATATGGAGGACGAGTTCGAGGCTTTGTCATCTTTGAATACGTGTACCATACAAGTCCGTGTTATGTCACGGCTGTTATTTTTTTTATATGGCGTTCAGGTAATATATTTTTCGTGCGCTGACTTACGTTTAATTGCATTCTATTTATTTCAGGAATTCCTAAGCAGCTCCTGGTTACGCGAGGATGGAGGATTCCTCGGTGCATCCTGATAAGTCGACGGGAGGATTTTCGAAGCGGCAAGAGGAAGTGGATGGAGACTGTTCGTCGGGCGAAGGAGTCAGGATACTATCGGTCGATAAGGTCACGGTAGAGAAAATCGTTCTGGAGACGGAACGATCGCGCGAAGTGCTTCTGACGAAAAGTGAAAGTTCGCGTAAATTTGGCGAGTCGAAGAAACGCTTCCTGGTGAAGCCAAAAATAGTTCAGGAGAAAATATCTTTTGGCACGAAGATAGGAACTGGTAAGGTATCTGCTGGTAAGGATGCATCGATTGCCAGAAGTAGGTTGAAGCAAGGTGACAATGGCGCATCGTCACCATCGGAGAAGAAGCAAAGTATTTTGAAGGGCGGATCGAGACTTCCTGTTTCGAAAGTGCAAAAGAGTGGGAGCGTCAGTTCGCTCAATGAGAAACGTATAAGTCCTATAAAGCTGACTAAAAGCTCGTCTATCGGCAGTCTGATAAGGACTAATAAAAATCTTAAAGTTGCGAGTCCTGCCAAAACTCGTAAAGTTCCACCCAAAGTGCCACAGAAGCCCAAGAGACAGATTGGATCATCAAGCTATCTTGGGAGTTCAAGGACGGTTGGTAACGAGGATCCAGAAGCGTTGGCGAATAGGGAAGATGAGGGGATAAAAAACGTAAAGGATATTCGGAATAAGGATAAATCAAGGGAAGATCGTAATGATGGGGGAGGATCGAAGAGTGGTACGGATCAGCTTGAGAAAATAAGAATAGTGGATGAGCTCAAGAAAGACGTAAGCGAATCGATAAAGGTAGACGAGATAAAGTTGGGTTCCGGAAGTAAGAGCGATTCTGGCGGAAGTAGTGCCGCTCAGGATCGTTTGGAGAAGAGTCAGTCGGAGATCGAGAGACTTCAGAGGAATCTTGGTACCAGTATTCATGCTTCCACTGCTGAGACTTACAAGAACGAGATCGTAAATCTTCAGGCTCATTCATTGAAGGTCGTTCCCATTCGTGACCTCGACCTTAACGAGAACGTAACCAGGAGGTCCTTTGATAAGGAATTCCTGGAGAAACATAACTTCGATAAGAAGCTCAAGATAGAAGAGAAGCGTCTTCTTGAGACGGACTTGGATTACACGTCAGATACAGAGAAGGTTGACAGGCAGCAGGCACCAGCTAAATACGGTAAAAAGGTCACCGAGGTCGAGAAGAGATGGTCTGGTGAATTCTTAGAGAGCCAACTGGATCAAAACTCTTCGGAATCATCCAAGTCGTCCTACGTCGAGGAACTTGGTAGCATATCCTCTCATGAAAGCATCGTCGAGGACGCGGGTACCTCTAGGTTTGTCGAGCAGGTACAGAAACGCTTGGACATCAACCTCGAGGATGCTATTAGAAAATCCAATGAGGTCTTAGAGGATACGGTCAGTACCGTGGACTCTGACTCCTGTCTCGAGGATAGAATTAGAGCCATCGATGAAGATATAGATGAAGCTGGTGAACAGGGAGAAATTGACGAGACGGAAAACGAATCGAAAAATAGTACTTTGAAGGAATCGTCTGTGAAGACCTGTAAAACTGATGACTCCAGTACTTTGCGCGACAACGATGCTAATTGTAAATCGAAGCAGAGACCTGTGATAGAGATCGACACTTTAGAAGCTTCTAAAAAAGATGTCAATGGCGAGGAATGTCAGTCTACGACACTGACCGTACAGAAGGTCGAAGATGAGAAAAATATAATTGTAGATACTGTTTTCTTGAAAGAAAATAATTCCAAAGAAGTAAACAATGATTCGTTCATCGAAGCAGCAGTCGATCCTGATGCGGTAGAAGTTCCTGGAGACTCAATATTCCGTCAGGCGGACATTGCGAGGAAGGGGGAGAAGTTTACTTCGAAACCTTCTACAGGAAAAGACGGATACGCGAATCTGATACAAGAATTCAAAATGGATGCTGGCACTTCGAAACCTGCGAAGGACGAGAAGAAACGCAAGGGCTTTCGACGTCTTCTTCCTGGACTCTTCTCGCCTAAGGATTCCCGGAAGGAGTACAAGAAGGAGCAAAAGGAAAAGAAGAAACGCGAAGAGAAGCATTTCACGCAGCATCAGCAAAATGGCAATTACACGAGGTCGCCGGATACGATGAACCTCAATGAGGATATCAAGAGAAATGTTAAGTTAGATACGAGCCTAAATAGTTCTATAATAGAGGAGAGGTTAAATGAGATAAAGCAGGAATTGTTTCCTGAACAAGGAATCATTACTAGTACGCCTGATCATTTTCTCCAAGGCGACCGAAGTTTTCTTCAGGATGGTAGATCGGCCAGGACATGCACAGCTAATTCGTCATTGAGCTCTATAACAGCTGATGATAAGTGGATCGATCACAATATTATCAGTGGCTCGCCGGATATGAGAAAGATCAAGCAACGTCGTGCCGATGACCGGAAGTGTAGTCTGGAACGGAAGCACAGCTTACAAGATACTCAACCCAGATTCATGAGGAACCACGGCCCTTCGGGAAGGATCTCGGCACCTCCAAGTGAACGATTCTTGATAAGACCCAGGGCAGTGCATCCGGTTGACAGGCCATTGCCTGCTATTCCACAAAAAGTTGAATTTTCTAACTATGAAAATCATAGCGACGTGCAGAAGCAACGAGAATCGTCACGCGGTAGACGTACGACTGATAATTATCCTCAAGAATCATATGTGACAGATAATCAGAACTATGAGAACGGTAGACTATATGAAAACGGTAACTTGATGGACGCGGACAAAGTTGAGATCAACAGGAATCAGAGCATTGATTCTGGATTTAATCTAACTCCAGTTTCAGCTCAGGTTAAAATCACGAGGCAATTGATTGTCAATCAAAATCAAAAAGCTCCACTCGTTGGACGGTCGCCTAAATATTCACCAAATACGAGTCAAAAGTCTGGAGACTATGCAGACTCTAGTTACACTCCAAATTCCAGTCAGAAAAGTGAATTTTCGCCGAGTAGTTCAAAAAGTGGGGAATACTACTTAAATTCTCCTAGAGGAAGTTCTCGTACATCTCCCAATGACAGTTTCACCGAAAGACGAGATCAGATTTATGAGAACAAGCATCCATCTCCTAGAGCTTATCCAATCTCGCCTGATGTAAAAGTTGAGACCAGGACTGATCGTGTATACGATGAGACACCAGTATCACCATTGCCCGACAGGACCAGGTCGCCGGGATTCTATGAGAAATCTTCATCCAATTCCAGGATCTTTAATCAGACTTTACCCAATGCTGATGCTGTATACGTTCAAAGAAATTCGCCAAACATTCCTATGTCAAATAACCTTGCTAAACTCAGAGCTACTGTAGACAACGTTAACGAACCGGATGTAGCTAATAGAATTTACAAGGAAAAAAATGTCCCTGGACCTAGTGAGAATTCCAAACAGAATCCACCAAGGGTTGTATCACCAGTACGTTGCCTCGAACGAGTAGCATCTGCACTGCCAATGTCTGATGTCTCCAGAGAAAGAGCCGTATCACCAGTTCAAAATATTCCCAGGGTCGTGTCACCTTCAAGAATGCAGAGGATGACTTCACCGTTGACTATAGTCACTCAGAACCAAGTGAGAGCATCTTCAGGTCCGATTTCACCACATCCTACCAGGGTACCAGTCGCTCCACAGGCTAGACCAATGTCACCTCGTCAGGGTAGGACACCCAATGAGATGCGGACGCCGGTTTCGTCTCCAAATATGAATCAGACCAGGACGAGTTCAAGCACTGGATCTTATGTATCGATGTCCTCTAGACGTTCTCAGCCTAATGATCAAATTCTTATAGCTTCACCGAAGAGAGAAGCCATCTACGAGATACGACGTCCTGGCAACAGATTGGAAGCAAGTTGTCCCGAGTCCCCAGTTCCTATGGCAGATTCACCGAGTCAAGTTTTGGGTTCCAGGCAGTCCCTGAAGCAAACCGTTGCTGAAAGGCTCGAACGCTGCAAGTCTCCATTGGTTAATGATTCTCAGAAGAGTTCTACTCTACCGACAGAGCCAGTGTACGCTGGTAGACAATCTCTGCAGAAGATTTTGCAAAACAGACCTCTGTCACCAGCTTTGAACTTATCTAAAAGTGTCCAGAATTCTATTCCAGACAGAATCCAGAGACCCGAACCCATTTACGTTCAGAGACAGCCTAATGGGATGCTGGCCGCAGTTGGAGCACCCATGCAAGATCTTAGGAATCATCAGAGAACAGCTTCCCCAGCTGAAAGACAGGATGCTGCGGTGCAGCAACTACAGCAACAATCACATAATCAAACTGAAGCCCAGGTGATACCTGCAGGGAGAAACCACGAAGTTAAGAGACAATTAGTAGATCCGATTTACGGAGAGAGGCAAGTCCAAACTCCTGGTGCATCCCCTGTGAATAATTCTCAGCAGCCAATTTACTCTCGGAGACCGGAAGGTGTTCAACCAGGAACACCTAGACCACCGCAAGTAATTTACACGTCAAGCCAAGAGCAGATTTGCAAGTCCAGACAGTCTGGACATCAGGAGCCTATTTATACACAGCAACAGGACCCTGTCTATGCTCAACGATCCTCAGAACCCATCTACGGTCAGCACCCTAGTAGACAGTTGTCACCGTCGAAACGTCAGACTATGCAACACCTGGAGGCCTTCTACTGGCAGCATAAAGCCCTTGAAGCTCAACGAAAATCAATGACGTCGCCAACCCAGATGAGTCATCAAATTAATCAGAATCCAGAAAATAAAACCGAGCCTCCTGAAGTTCGCGAGGCAATTTACTGGCAGCAATTGAAAAAACTCGACGAAGAGCAGCAACGACGAATTTATGAACGGAACATCATGGACGAGAAAGCCGACCCGTTATATTGGAGAAGAAAATTACAAAGTCCACCTACGTCGCCTACCGCTGGAGTCATCAGGCATGGTTCCAGTCCGAGTCTGGCTAATCAGAGTATGTCCCTGCCACCAAACGCAGAACAACTTTACTGGCGAAGCAAATTGCAAAATTCTACAGTCAACCCAGTGGGTAAGCCACCAATAATGGGCCAGAAGCAAAACCAGCCAGTCCTGGTTGTCCGACCTCAACCGCAAGAACAGGAACAACCTTTGAAGAAGGTATCTTCGCAAGAATTCCAGGAGAAGGATGTCCCAAGGTCAAAGAGCGTCTCACCTCATTTTACAAGAAGCGACGAGCGTCGCAGTCTCAGTTTACCCAGACAAACGAGCGAGCCTGACGATGGTGGATTCCAGAGGAATACTCGTGAGAAGAGCACAGTGGCTGCACTTCGTAAACCGGATGCTCGACCGATTTATGAAGAGGAGAACGAAGCTGACCGGAAACCGCCACCAATCTTCAAGAGAGGCAGTCTCATTAGTAACTCTAGCAGTTCGGTAGATTATGGTACGGTCGGTCCTAAGAGGGTTAGTTTCTCCAACCAGACAAACTCGCCTGAGGTTGGTACTGGTGTCTGGCCAACGAAACATGGTATGGCGCCTGAACCACCAACCAGGAAGCACAAGATCGACAATCCGAGAAGTTCCACCACATCGGAGAACGATTCTGTGTTCCTGCACGACGAAGAAAATCAGAACAATACCAACAACGTTTACGGAAACGTTCTGGCCAGATCGATTTCCCAGACTACAGGTCCTCCTGGAAATCTTGTAAATTTGGCTAAAAATAGAATCGACGCTGCAAGTGAGAAAGTTACGACGTCCCTAGACCAGGAGTACGATGCAAACAGACCATTGCCGCCACCTCCTAGGGAAACGTCCTGGCTACTGCGACGTGCTGGTGCCAGTACAAAGGATCAAAGGAGACCCGAGAAAATTGATGCAGGACGAAAAAAGGATGGGAACCAGCAAAGAAAATGTCCAGGACTCAGCGAGAGTGAAAGTGGCAGCGAAGCTGGCGAAGTGCAGCGGATTCTGCATAGACGTCAGGGTGAGTCATTTTTAAAAAATCCTATCATTTATATTAGATCTATTAACATTGTCGTACAGCCGCGTGTTCTCCCTACGCATGCTGTTTTCTTCTCAGAAGTTTTGAGGTGAAAATCACGCGAAAGGTGTGCGTGAATTCCATTAAATTAATCCTGGCTCATATCTAGCTTCGACCGCAACCCAAGAAGATGCAAACAGCCGTGTATGCCGGTGCATCTCAATGAGCTTCTTAGCAACGTGGAGACTTAAAACGCAACGGCACGTATATGCATGAGCGCGATGTATCTCAAAGCCTGTATAAGCCGTCTGGCCTTGTCGAGTAGCCTCGCAAAGTTTTCATCCATTTGATTGTAATAATACTTATAACACGCCCGTTATATACAGAGGATTTCATACAGCGAGATGGTTATACCGAAACCGTAAGTCCTTTGAAAATTTCTCAACCTGGAAATACCTCGAGTATTATTGTCTTTCACGGAAACTCAAAGAACACATTCCGATTTCTTATTTTCGACGTAAATAAAACCAAAGCTAAAACATCGCCGGGAGATTACTCCCGAAGGAACCAGAACAAATAATTAAGCCAAGCTACACCGCCCATCCCTATTTCTCGCTCATCGCCATTGTTTGTGCCTGAGAGTTTAGTGCTGCGTCTCTTCCTCTCTCTATATAGAAATACATACATATTACCTTTGGACATTACTACCGTATACCGCAGATACACATAAATCCATAAATCACCGATTACACATTTTCGTGAGAACGCGCAATAATGGACATCCGCAGGATCAAAATGGAAGATGCAGTGATCATGTGGAATAAAAAAAGTCAGTCATTTCTATAAATCTACTTTTTAGGTTATTACCATTTTTAGCAATATTCCCATTAAATATTCTTTTACATGCAATACGAAGAATAGATAGCTGTGCGATAACGGAAGAGATAGGGATTAATGGAATACCAGCTTGAGACGAAGATAGATGCTTTCTCTGTCTTTCTCCCTCTATCTCGTTCTCTCCGTATTCCTTGTAACTGACGACGTGACGTCATCCGCCTAGAAGCGAGGGAGTACCAGTACTCGAGGTAGTTACTCCTTTCTGTCCTAAGTAAGGTCAGTAACCTTGGATCTCGGAAAGTCCATGGTAAAATGACGTCACATCAGCTGCGCCCACGCATTTCCGCTTACGGGTTTCATTAGCTTTGACTATTGTCTCAATGTTTTTCTCTTTCGAACCGACAAGCAATCAAGTTTTCGCCAGACGTCTGGAGTCTTCCGCGATGGCGAATGCCCCGGTTGGTGTAGGACGTATTCCTATATCAGTGGTGCTAATCACAGCATGCAGCACGTAATCATTCTCGTACAACTTTCCGAGATTCCGTTGAGAGATTGTCAAGGGGTAGTTTTAAAAATGAATAATTGATCGGAAATAAACTGTCGTTCGGTATACAGTGTCTGGCGAGTACGTATTTTCGAGGAGTCCGACATTTCCTCGACAGTTGTACGATTATACGTACTTAATTACCATGAACTTATCGAATGGCCTTCAGCGTACTTTTCCTCTACTTTTCTGCCTGAGCAAAAAGTCTAGGAAGCAACTTTGCATTTCTTTCGCATATACAGTCCTGGTTATACAAAGCACTACCACCCTCCGCATTTTCATCTTGCAAACTTCGGTGCAGGAGCGCGCTAACTATTCATAGAACGTAATGACGTCTCTGGGAAAATACTTTGTCCCGGGAGGATCCTATCTTGCGTTGTTTACGAATAGCGCGACTTTACCAGCTAACAAAACTTCGAGAAACGTCCGGTTTGTCGCAATGTTCGTATATGGATTTCTTTATCCGTAGAGATGCTGTGTTGGCTTGAGACGTTGTTATCTTCTGAATTGTCGTTACCCTCTGTACGTTGTTCGTGGATTTATTTACCGGTAAGGCACGGCTCGATAAATACCAGCTCTACGTATTGACGGCTGGTACATGGGTATTCGGTAGGGTTAAGAAATTCCAAAAATGTCTATGGGTAGAAGAAATTTTTTTTGTAACATCCTCGAATCTTTCTCGAAGTTCGGGGAAGATTTTTTTTTTAATAAAGAATACAACGGAAGGAATCTCCAGTTTCATCGTTCTCTCGTGCGACTATACACACGTGTGAATTCCAATTTGCATTGGTACCACATGGAAAAGTGTATACGAGTTTGCAAGCTTCTGCTACCAGCCAGCGGAAACGGAAGTTAAGAGTTGAACTTTTGAAATGAAAGGGACGTCAGGTGTATTTGCCAATAGTGAGACTTTTTTTTAACATTGATACGGGTTTTTGAAAATTGACTTTCGTAGTGCAAGCTACGAGTCACCGGAAGTAGTTCTGATCCAATGTAAAAGAAGCTGAGCTATATCAGTGGAGCAGCGCTCCGTTTAAAAGGTCATTGACACCAGCCGAGAAACAATTTGAAATATAAAAGTAGACAAAGGGTTAGAGTCGCCACCTTGTTCTGTGGCTTTCGGAGAGGGTTTAGGGGGTTCGCCCGGAAACTCTCAGTAAAAAGACTAGGAGAGTCGAGAGACCCTTGTAAACCAAGCGAATGTTTTTCGCTGGGTCAGTCGCGTGGTCCAGGTAAGCACCGAGGTTCCACGTTTTCGGGACGGTTGCTAGGAAAGCGGGGGATGTTACGGGGATCGATCCCCGACTCCCGTGACGTCACGAGCCGGGACTCTGCCAACCGGGATCGCAGAGCGTCTCGGGTCTCGTCCTCGGGATTTTATAAAAATTATACGTCGTCTCGTAAGAGGGTCCCGGGGCCCTCTGGTGCGCGTTCTGGTCATCCTCGTGGACGTTGACTCGCGGGTATCTCCAAAGTACGAAATGTCAGTGTGGCGCGCGTGACCTGGGGCCCTTGAAGTATCGTCGCCGTCAGTAGCGCAAAAGGGCAAAAGTTCGCGGCGCGATTGCGACTGCACCGTGTTCGCCCGAGTGGATAACGCGATAGTTTAATGGCCCGAATCCCAGGTGAATCGTAGTAGCACCTAGAGAGCACCTAAGCGCTTTATATAGAGAGCAAGAGAGACGTAAGATGATTTTTTCGACCTTCTATTTCGATCTGTCATAAGGCTTACCTAACCTTACCGTATCTCTTTTATTCGCGCAAAGGTAACGCCAGGGTATCTGGAAAAATTCGAAAAGAAATGAGAACGGTATGAGATGTAAGTTACGGCTTATCAATCCTGGCATCAATTATTTCATAGATGTCTCATCTTGTGGGAAGTGACGTGTGACGGTTCGGAGAACGACTTGCTGTACGTCATAATAAAGTAGGATTTTCGGAAAATATTCTTGACGCTGGTTACTCGCTGTCTGGGTACACCATGCTTTTCTACTTGTGTTTCAGTGACGTAGGCTGTGTGTATAGTTACTGGCAGGAAATATTAAATATTTATCAATTTTCTATATTGAAGTTCTCGTGAAGGATCTAGCCTTCTTTCTTGTTCTCTTTGAACAATCGTGACAAACCTTAAATACATGAGGGCTTTTAGAATATGCTATTTTTGTATGTAAGATTTATTTTTGAAAAATCCTCGTTTCGAGGTTATGCTACGTTGCTGTTAGACGTGCCCTTTTCCCGCTATACGATCAATTCTTGCTAATGAAATTTGTCTTCTTTTTTTCCTTCGTTGAAACAAATAATTTTGATTCTATCGCGCGTCAATGAACTTATGGCTAATCCTTATGTCGCGTGCGATAGGTATCTGAAGGATATTACGTTTTGTCCATTTTTTTTTTTTACGTGTATCTACGTTCTCCTGGGCGTTTCCTATACCGGTATACGAAGTCCTCTGGGAAGTCGCGAACAAATGTGATAATAATAATATCCTGGAATAATATATTATCGACAATATATTATCGCACAATATATTATCGACGGGCAGTACGACGGGCAGTTGGTATAATGGTGGTTTTTATCGGCATTCGGAGACAGAAGCAGTAGAAAGGATCAAAATACGTTCCTATAATTCATTTAATCGTGTATATATATAATAGCACTTTATCAAGGAATTTTCTAAAAACGTGACAAAATTCCTGCGGTAACTTGAAACCTTGAATAAACGTCATACCCTTTACATAGGACAATGCAGTCACGCATGAGCAGCCAAAAGTCAAGTCGCGGGAGGGAAGGACATAGAGTAAAACTTTTCCCAATGAAATAACTAGAAACTCTGAGACTTGCTGCTTTTTTTTTTCTTCCTCTTCCTTCAGAACTCTTTCCACGCCTGGTTAACTTCCCAGATATATTTCTCCGGTTGGGACGGTCCCTTCCTCCCTGTACTCAATGTATCCTCAAGAGAGATACTTCGTCAGCTAATCTCCAGTTCAGTCCGATCGAACCGATTGATTGGCACCGATTAGGATACCCGATTATTCATCCCTAGGGAATTTGTTTCGTTCCAGTGTGGAATTAAGATAAAAAGACGAAAAAGAAAATGTCTCCTTTCTCAATCCGGCTTATCCAGCTTGCTCGATTAATTAATTAAGAATCGACCAATCTATTTATTTCTAGGGAATTTTGTTTCTCCGGCTCTTTTTTCTTTCTTTTTCGCTTCTTTCTCAGATCTCAATCCAGCCAATCGTATCCCTTTGAATTGCAGAGTGAGCTCACGTAGTGCTCGTTAATTACGAATCGTCCAAAGGCACAGCCCGATGCGTGCTGTCGACTTGAAATACTGACTTCTGGGATATCTTCTATCTCTCTCTCTATATATATATATATATCACTCATTGCTAACCTTTTACGTTTCATTCTTTACCGCTTTGCTTTCCTTTTATCTCTTTCTCTCTTTTCACCGTCCGGCACGTTCTTCATAAATTGTTCGGTTTCACTGCTCACATTAACTTCCACCATGGTAAAAGCAATAAATTAGGATTACCGGATTACATTGTTACGTCCTATACCGATAACCTAACCGGAACACTCGTACGCTTGCATATATCACTGACTAATATGGATTATGCGATATGCGTTGAAAGTCACGTATATGATCCAACGTTAATCAAACAAATGCGATTTTCATAGACGTACACATTAATTAACTTATACCGTCCCGACTATTTCGTGCGAGAGAAGCTGCATAATTTTCTACTAATGAAACACGCCTCGCATGCCACTTCTCTATGGTGATGTACAGAAACTGAAAACTAGGACTGTCGTACAAAATGGGGATTGAATTAACTTTTCAATAATTGACACGTTAATTGGACTAACGTAGAAAGTCTAACGGCGCGTCGATTTTCAGAAGTGTCTGTTCCGCCTGTAATGCAATCTTGTAAAATAGGATCGAGTAAGATTATCGTTCATTTGAATTTGAATAAAAAAACTCTTTTTTTTCAGTTGACATTTCTTTACTCGTTTTGATAATTTCGTCTTATCAGTTATCACTAATTATAAAATTTCATGCTGTTCCACTTTGTATCAATACAATTTTTAAGTGACACTGATAAATATCGATAGTCTATCGACGATCCTATAGGCAGTCCTGACAGTTCTGTCAGTGCGTACCAACCATGCTGTGGATTTAATAGACAAGTCGCATCTCGCTGACACATAAATTTCATTCATCATCGTTCATTCACGTTTATCCCGTGGTGACGACCGCGCCCGAGAGATGGCGCTGGTGTCGCTGCGCAACTTGAATTTACTCATCGTAACGTAACTAAGTACAACCAGAATTGATATAAGCCCTTTGAAGAGCTTAATTCGTTATTAATTAGCGATTAGAGATTTTGACTCTCATTAAGTAAAAGTGGTTGACTAAATTTTTCTTTCCTTTATCATTCGTCACACCGTTCAAGCATCCTTAAGCAAAGACCGAAACGATCGAGTCTATTTTAATACAGCCAGTCGCTTTCCTATAGGGAATTTTTTTTCGTAGCATAATGGTCGCGCTCGTTCCGCGGATCGTTAGACGAATTAATTATAATGAGTCGGAAGAAGTGTCGCAACCGGTGAAACTGTTGAGTTTGGCGCGCATTCGCGATCACTAATCGTGATGTCCTGGAGATTCTGAAAACGCCTGAGGAAGATGCTGACTCGGTGGAAGAGCAAGGACAAGAGCTCGGGGAAGGGCTCTTCCGGAAGTGGGAGTGGCAGCAAGAAGAAACGGAAGTTCGGCAGAGAAGGTGAGAGCAAGATAAGATATACTTAGGTTATCCTCAGTCATCCCACAGAGAGAGAGAGGGAGATAGAGAGAGCCACACTCGGTTCATGAGTATTCAAAAAAGACATTAGCTTACAAGCGATCTTTATTTGTCTGGAAAACGTAAAAATAGATCGTTGCCATGTGGTCTGGGGAAAAATGCGGTCCAATAAGCGTCTCGAAACTATAAAATATTAACTGCGCGGAGGGGGGTGGCGTAAGCGGGGGGGGGGGCGTCGCTGCTTTCTAACGACCTTTTTGTTATCGAAGAGGCACCACCTTATAATGCCGACGACAATGGGATTCAGGGTCGCTCGCACAAAGCAATGGTGTGCGCTACCCGCAACAATGGGTCCTAAGTTAGTAGGCGATGAAACCGGCGAATTTGCCCGGCGTCGGTTTAGACGCTTGGAATCGCCATTAATTTCGGATAAATTAGCCAGGTCATCGGGTCACGAGGTGATTTTACCCTCGCTTAACTTTTTTCCTCATTCCCCGTTCATCTTTCCCTCTCATCTTCCTCGTCGCATTCTCCGTCCCACCCCATCCGCCCTTCGCCACCATTTATGGCCGCTCTCTCTCTCTCTCCGTCTCTCTAATGAAAATGTAATTCAACCCACGCGCGAGCCGCACGCGGACAGCAGGCTGGCTTAACTCTAATTGAAAATCGAGAGAGTTTTTGATCGCTATTGGAAATCTATCACTGCCCTGGATACTCGTTCCACTCGAAGTGACCTGGACCTTTTTTTTTATCTGAAATCTTCGGCTAACTTTTTTATACACCGCATAGATACGCTTTATCGAAATTCCCTCTTTCCTTTACTTTGTAATATGCCTCACAGATAGCGTCATCGGACTATCGAATTCTATGGAGTTTTACGGGAAAAGATTGTTTTTTGAAAAAAAAATCAATATTTTTGAACGATTGACAAATCGATCATCAATGATCCTGACACGTGCTGGAGTATGATTCTTGCAATTATACTTATTCGCGTACCTGTCATCTGGACCAGAGTCGGTGTGTAGGCACGCTTCAAGATTTTTTAGAGACTGGTAAGTCCTGGGATACTGAGCTGCTTGCGTAAAGTCAACGTTAACTTACTTGTTTTGGTCGAAGAATCTTCGGGAGAAGTTTGCTACGTCGCCAGGAGGTATCCATCTCCCAGCGGCAGATTCTGGGTATAATGTTGGCGTGGGCGAGGAGCGTGGCGAGGGGGAGAGGGGGGGAGGAGGAGGAGAAGCAGTTCTATGAAGCAAAAAGAATGCTGAATTTTTTTTAAATGCCGAAAAAATATTAAATTGCAGATTGTCCCCTTGAAATATTCCATCAATATACTGGCCAATAATAGTGACCAATATCATCTACGCTCGTTCCTTCTCCCTGCTTATATTATCTTCTTTGATAAATCTCAGGCACACGAGGAACTTAAGAAAAAATCAATTCGGACTCATCGGACCATCAGCATAAAAATGAATTATTTATCAAGAGCGGCGTTGCTGCTTGTATCACGTAATTTAATTTTTTTTTATTGGGATAACATAAAAAAATCATTTTCCACATCCGAATTTTTAATATCGGTACACCATGACATTCAATCTATATGGGATTTCTGAAAATTTTATCACATGACGTTATAGGTGTGTTTTCTTCCTTAGTAACGTCACTGGCCTTTATTTATAGACATATCGATCATATGATATTCATTAGATATCGACTGTGAATCCTATAGGGATTTTCGTAATAGACTTGTGCGCCAAGGACTTATCGAATTTAGTAATGGCGATGGATTTGGAGTATCGGTAACAGGGTCGTCCTCAGCTTAGATCTTTCAGGTATATACATATACCGTGCATATATATATATATATATATTATATAGCCAGTACAGTAAAGGCCCTTCCGTGAAATTGATAATCGGACAAAGCGTTCGGTGGAGCATATTTCTCCCAGAGGATTTCCCATAGGCGGATTCGGTTTCCCACAGAATTTTCGGCTGCATAAACAGGAGCTAAATTGATCGGGGAAGATGATCCTTGAGACGATACGCTCGTAAAGATGGTCCTACGTAAACGTTTGAGATGACGACAGATTGAGAATTCGCAAATCGGTATATATAAATGGTGAGTATGTTACGTATGTATATATGCACACTCTGGTATACAGGGTGCCTCAGGAGTCAGAAACTTAATTCTTCGTATGATACATTCGACTGTTGAAGCACCCTGTACAAGTATGTAAATCCATAGCTGTGTTAAGTCCTCTCGCGTCCTCTAATCCTTTCCTGCGGGGTGAACACGCAGGACACGACCACAATTTCACCGGCAGTCGTTACGCAAATACTTGACACGCAGTTGCTCTTTCCGATTTTCATCCTAATCTGTCGTCGTCCCTTTGGGATCTAGACACCCACGACCACCCTATTAAGTGACACTGGCTATTCGTACGACTGCAGTACAGGGAAGAAAAAAAAATTCATCCCTTCGTTTAATTCCCCCTTACACGCAGTAGTGGCGTATAGCAGAACATGGACGTATATGGATATACACCGCATGGGAATGTGAAAATTCACTTTGGACGCTTAACATTCCGGGCGTGTCGCGTAGGACTATTAAGCTATTAACGCTATCAGTCATTATACTGGCGAGCGGATTTCTAGTCACCTGAGTCACACTGCCTATAGTCTGCCCGAGAAAGTTCCGAATGGAAAACGGGACAATGGATAAGAAGGGTCTGTTGGTCTTGCCGTATCGCGACATTTATGCATAGTGTGATACCTGACTCCCCAACGTCTTTTCATTATAAATGATCATGGCTGTAGCACGGGGTTTGGAACTTAGGAACTTTGCCTTATACCAGTACAGGGATCGGCGCTGCGGCTGAGCTCTGGGAGTTCCATGAGTTTCCACGGGAGCGACGTCGCTCGCGGTTGGTAAGTATACAATGATTATTAATGTTCGCTCGAAGTAGAGCAAATGCTCTATGGCTTAGTTATGTACGATGGAATAAGACGCTTAAGTGACATCATCATCATTATCATTATGCTCGCCGGACGAGGGAGTCGCTGCAGAGTAACATGAGAACTCGGCATTAATACGGATACTTTATGGGACTAACTGTGAGTCGAAGTAACGCTGCTGGAGACGATCTTCGGTAACGGGGAATCCCCGGGCTCTCGCGATTATACATCGTGAAGGGGATTCCCCTTGTGGGGACTTGGTTAATCGTTACCGCGCGGGAAAAAAGAGAAGGTTTGAAAAAGGGACATCTCGTGCGTTAATGCTTGACTATGGAGAGAAAATATTTTTCTTTATTCCGTAGGCTCTTTTCTTATTGACAATTACGATCAGCATATGTGCAACCGTGAAATGTATAGATATATCGTGCACTTCTGAATTTCTACCTGGACTGCGAAGAGAGACGTAGGCTTAGGCGTAGCGGAGGAAAAAAACGAAAACGCCAGGGGTGGCACACCCTACTTTACCTCCCCATGTAACCACCCTTCTATCGTCTAACGGGGTCGGAGTGCGACTGCGCACAGGTTGGAAATTCTCTCTCCCTTCTATCTTTACCCATCTAGCTCACTCTGCTCTTCTCTCCTCTCCTCTCCTGTTTGCTGGGGTGCGTGCACACCCCTACCTTTTCTACCTCATCCGATCCCTCCCTCTACCCTTTGGCGTTGTACCAACAGAACTCATCGGAACAGTACCCATGCACCACCCCAATACGTAAGATCATTATCATCCCCTGTATAACTGCCTGACAAGTAGCATCCACCAAAGACACTTTGACACGAGATCTTATCAAAGATCGCTCTTCGTGATTGATCGGATTGACCCAAGGGATTGTTTCATCTATAATTATTGCGTCACGGTTTCCCTTTTTTTTATCTATCTCTCACTTTGGTCCAATCGTTTACTCGCGTTGTTGGATTTTCCGTCGCTCATGTTGATCCTTCGAGACCCAAGGACGGACATGCAAGGGATTGCCAAAGGGCAGATCGACCGTACGATCGAACGTGGGATTGATTGGCTTGTGAAAATTTTGAAAAAGTGTGTTATCAGTGCTTTTGTGGGATGGCGGCACGGCGTGCTTTCACTTTCATTGCATCACAATTAAACACTCGTTTGGAGATACGTAAATACAGTGAATATCTTGGTTATCGGGTGATGGCAATCTTCTGCTAGTTAGCTCAGCTATCGGTAGCATCGTCGATCTGTATACCTGACGGTTAAATGTAAAAAAAAGTTTTTTAAAAATCTTTTTAAAAATTCGGAGCAGCTTGCAACGATAATTTAAGACGATCAAAATGTATGCACCTACGAAATTTCAAATGAACTTACGTTATGCTAATTGAGGTGTTAATTTCTGAGTGACTCAAAACGTGTATCAATTATCTTTTAGATACAGTGATAATTGCGTAATATCTATTCGAAGATGATAGACGAAAAATTTGTTTTCCTCTTATTTCGACGAGCTAAACGGTTTCAATGGTATAGGGTGTGATTAACAGAATAATTAAATTTCACCGATAAACGTCAATCGTGTCAAATTTTGGTGTTGTAATAAATTAATGTTTATACATTTAGTGACGGCTTCAACGATCGTGTATCCGTTTGAAATAATTAAACGCGCAACCGCAAACCGAGACTTTTAATTATCGGGCTTATATTTAATTAAGGACGATCGAAAGTAAACCATCTTACTCGACCGTGACAAATGAGATGTAACGTTAAATAACCTAGTGATAATTATTAAACCTAACTTCGCGACAAACATGCCTGAACGAAATGCTCAATAGGTAGTTGAATATATACGAATAATATATCAATGTTAAATATTACCTGTGCAGGTTACAGGGACCAATTTACAGCAACGTTATATGATATTTAACTTTACGACTAATGTCGAGATCGGTTATTTAATCCTTCGACGCTGTGATAATTTGAGACTCCTTGTATACTTTATCGCTGTTACGTGATTTTTAACGAGAATCAAGAGAGAGAGAACCACTATTTAAAAACGACATATATACCCCTAAACATATCTATACATATAATTACATTGAAAAAATATATATATTATAAATAATATATTATACGCTCAGATAATCTATACCAACAAAAACAGTACTTCAAAGGCGAAATATCTTTGAAAAAAAAAGGAGAGAACGCGCGAAATTTAAAAACGAGTGAAAGATAGTTCCCTTAATTTTTAAAATAAAAGTTAAAGAAATGCGTATGTTCGTGTGGAGGCATTGCGTATCGCTCGAGGGTAAGATTAAAAGAATTACATATTAATTTCGCGAGGAGGTTTTTACATAATGATTTTTATTTAGCGTAGAGATAATTGAAAAAAAATTTACCTTCAATGAATATTTATGTCATTATGCAAAAACATTTTCATGTGTTACGTCTATGGTATTTATTTATGCTGGGTGTTTGCGTCACTGCACCCCTTTACTGTATCGCTAATAATGTATTCATTATTATGCAAAGCGCAGTACACACCCTTCTGTCAACCTCGTCTTTACATCCCTTGCACATACCTATTCTCCCCTCGACATTGCTCTATGACACTGCTGGCTCTTACGAGCTGATACTCAATGGTTTACCAAGTTTTACATCGCTGTTCAGTGGTTATAGATACACGTATACATATCTGGAAGGATATTAGTTATCACCTTTTAAACGGTGCAATCCTCATAAAATATTCCAAACTCTTAATTGCCTGCGCGCTATTGATTTTTCAGGTTAATCGTTAAAAGGGTTTCTTCTCTGCTTGGTAGCTCTTTTCGTAAAATTCTCTTTCTTTTTTCTTTCACTTCCACCCACGTTAGTTAATTCCCACCCGACTTCATTCTTCCCTTTTTATACCGGTAGAAACTCTTACGACTTTCAGTAACACTGTTGGCCTGTTTCAATATCAATTAGAGTAATGCCAAACCCTGTGCCCTGTACAAATCGGAAAAGCCGCATGAGAATTTTCAATCAATCAATTAGCTCTGTTATTTTCGTATGACCCACTATAAGGGAAATTCTTTTTTTTTTGGATAAACGCACTTTATTCTGTGTGGCTATATTGTGACGGTGTGAGGATTCGGCATAATGATTTCATGAAATCTAAACCCCTTTCACTGGCAGCGTCGTAGGTGTCGCACCGACTATTATATTTGTGGCACCTGACTGAAAATTTGGTCCGCCAGTGAAGGGGTTGACTGTACCGTGTGCTTCCTGTGTAGATATATTGGTGCATAGTATCAGGGTGGTGTATGTAAGGTATATTATGTAATTGCGTATGTAATATATGTACAAAAAGTATATAGGGACAGTAAATGTACATACAGGGTGAATAGGGTAGTTCTTGAAGAAAAATGCTTGGGACACTTAAGGTCAGAGGGTGCGGAATCGAGGGTCTCCAAGTCCATAGAGAGAGAAAGAAAAAAAATGAGTATATAGTATATAAAATATATACTGTATACATATGTGCTACATTGTCACGTGAGTTTTCGACTCACAGTCACAACGCGACTCCAGCCACCGATTCAGATGTTTTCGCTTTCTGGTTCCATTAAACTCGCCACCCTGGTCAGAAGGATAGGAGTCGTTCGATTAGGTCGAGCAATCAGAATTATTATTTACCGAATTTGACTATTGTCAGAGCAGTCTGTCTTGGGACACCGATCGGGCTGCCTCGAGCTGTCTCGCGCTCGCGTGCTATTTGTTGATGTTCTTCCGCCTGTGTTTCCTGTACTGTATAGTAAAGAAAGTTTTCGCTGGTGCAGTTCTCGCGATATTCAGAAATTCCTATAGATTTTCTGGCTGCGTTGTGCAGTGGCTATGCTATAGTGCAGTGTCCACCCGAGTGTCCCTTGGATTGAATTAGCCGATCAGCCGAACCAGCTCCGGTGAGGACTCTCAATTTATTAATTGCTGAAAGGATTTCGATTTTATTGCTACGATTCGCTGTGCTACGTTCTCGATCAATTGCACTGTGTTTCCGGCACTACAATACCTGACGCTCACTCCGACCCCCTCGCTACTTCAATTGAGCAGTCTAAGCGGCCGCGTATTTCCGTAACCGTTCGTGCGTCCAGTTGCGTTTGCTGGTTTTACAAAAAATCAACCCCAAAAATCGACAGGATACGTTAAGCTGTCGTCTCTTCCGATAGGTTCCGTCAGAGCTTCCGTTTCGCCGGAGTCGAGACTGTTCCCCCTTAAATCCCAGGTCGTACCGGCTGGTCAGTTCCTGATGAAAAAAGTACTGGCTGGCGGACGTCTGGCATGCGGATTCAAGGACGAAGTTGACGTAGGTTAGTTCTCGGATTCTCTTGTTAAGATAATACTTTATGATATATATTTTTTATACTCTATAGCCCCCCCGTGTTTCTTCCGTATTTCATGGGAGACGGTGAAGAAAGCCGTTAAATTTCTAACCGAGTATGTACATATTACCTTCTTACGAATCTAATGATTTTTCTTTAACCTGGGGACGTCGTGTCAAGGTTAAATCAAGTTGTAAAATTTTTTTTAAATTCATTTGCCTGGTGTCCTCTTATATGACAATGACTTCGTTTATTCGCAGTTATAGCGTATGTGAACCAGACGCATATTACCGTAATTCTGATGCATGTATATATATACGCACATATATACATATACGTTATCCCTTTGAACGATTCGTGGTGCCGTCGCGACGCCGACTCAAAGTCTTTACCGTGTTTGCCTTACTCGTTTACCCAATGACATTTATTATTCGTGTCCGTCGAAGGTTCTGCTTGTTTGCACTCGGCAAAGAATATGGCCGCTCCTTGAAAAATGGACCCGAACGAGTCTCTGGAAAGTAGGGAAGAAAAAAAAATATGGCAAAAGTGAAAATATAAAAAATTTAGTCACAAAGATAGAGACCGGGTATCCTTAGAAGAGTATTCCCATAGGACAGGTAAACTCCAAGGAGCCGGGAAGGTCACTTCCTTATCCATTTCATTCGAGCTGCATTCATCTTCCAAGATGGCGCCTGAAAACTCTTAAAGAAAATTCGATGAATGTATGTTAGACAATGACGCATCGCTGGCTTTTATCTTAATGGAAGTTCTATATGGGTTTTTCGATTTGGATAGCCATATCCTTTATGATTACAGCCGAAGCTGAGATTCCGATTTTCGGTTTACACCCGTAACTGGCTGGAACAGTTCCCTGGCGATCTTTGCGCATTAAGACCTTTAGCCTGTTATGTATAAGTAACGGCCTTCATTTTCAGGAAAGATCAGATTTCTTTACCGTTTTGCCCTCGGCATATCTGCTACCCCTGCCTCCTACGTTAGAGAGGGTGGGTGAGGGGATGTAACGTAATTAGCATTCCATACTCATTTATTTGCTTTTCTGTCGTTTTTTTTCCTTTTTCCTACAAGCTCATCTTATTTGCCCTTACCAAACATATCTTGTACACGAATGCTGCGAGAGCAAACTAATTCTTGGAAAATTATTATCTTGAGTGATTTTCTTAAGGCACGAAGAGGAGGTTAGGTAAGGCGTATCATAGGAAGTCGGATCAATTCGTATAATTCTTTATTTCGTGCAACTTGACTGTCTTGATTAACTGTGCGAAATATTCACGAGGGTTGCTGTCGCTTGGATTTAAATGAAAAATGAATTTTTCTCATTTTTAAAAGGGTGGACAGTTTTCGTATTTCTACCATCATCCAGACGCCATCTAATCACCTTATACGTATACACTTCCTTAAGGCTTTGACAAGTGCCCCAGACTCAGGACTCATTCGCGATATGCATCCCCATGATGGACCACAACGAGAGTCAAATGCATGCTGGAGCGAATGTCAAGCAAATGACCCTTCGACAGATACACGTGTAGTCCTATCAGATTGGGGAACAGAGTAGAAGAGCTTAGTTCCGATGGTCTGTTAAAACTTTTTTTCCTTAAATGTTAAGAAAATCCGGTGACAAAGTATTAGCGAGGATAAAGCGAAAGGGAAGAACCGAATCGACGCAGGAGACGATGAGCGTACGAAACGAAGAAGGAAGTGGATGGCGGGAAAAGTGAATTTGAATAATTGAAATGGTCGGCAATCAGGCTACGGTTCTCTAATCAAATCCTCTTGGCATTATCAATCTACACAGAGACATTGTAACCAGACATTCTTTTTCGCTAAAACTTCAATAGCGAACAAGTCCAGTCTCGAGGCGTCCTCTTCTTGATTTTTCATGAATTTCACGTTAATAAGATGTGAATTCAATTTTTTCGTATTAAACCAACCTTCGAAGTCTCTTGGGCGCTGTGTCCCTAGTTATCATTTCGTGAATTTACCATTTGAACGTTTTCGATTTTCACAAGTGGATTTACGGGTGCTCGCAAATCACCGTGTATAAGGTATGCGGTGATTTCGCGAATCGAATTCTTCGAGAACACAGTCGTTATTATTTCGACCAGGTTCGTTACGATGAACAAGTCTCGGAGTCGGCATTGGAAATAACACGGAAAAATGTGATGTCGTCTCAGACATATTTTCCCTAAGAGTCCCACTTCCATTGATGAGATCGCTCTTGAAACGCGAGCGCGTAATTTAAAAGACTTATGAAATATTCATTCGTTATCCGTAAACGCCGAGATAGTCTTATCTCATTTTTTTTACCATCTTCGTCGCGTCTCTTAGTACCAATTTTTTTTTGTTACCGATCTGAAAAACGATAACGAACGTCATTCAGCTTTAGAGTTACTCGTTATTCAAGTCGCTTTGACTACCGATGCCTTTTAGTCACGCCTCTTAGCTTCCTCTTTATTTTTCTCTTTTGTCGTTGGATCGTCGTGTCCTTGTCACCAGCATCGGCAGAGTCCGAGGTCACGAATCCGCCCTGAACGATTACCCGAAGGAAGGAAACTTCCTTACCGGCAGCGACCTACGTTTCGTCTACGTGACTAGACCTTCCGAACGTTCGAAATGCTCCGGCATTTCGTTCTTTTTATTTTATTTTTTTGCTATCGCTTCCCCTCACTTCTATTATCCTTAATTTTCTGGTAAAGTCGCCTCGATTGGCCAAGATACGCCCGCGCAGTGTTCTATTTTCTCCTCGTGATTGGATTGGAAAGTCTACCCGAGGCTTAATTCTGGGAGTTTTGTCGCTTCTCTGAATTTTCATGAACCAACCTTCGGGATATTATAAATTCCGTCGTGAGCTTCCACGGAAAGTCACGAGCTACGTAGACCTTTGAGGTATATCACATAAAAAAATGTTCTCAAAATTACAATCAATTTTGCGTATAATTAACATGTACACTGTAAGGGTTGATTATAACGGTTTAAGGTAACTGATGATTTAGGCTCCATCAGTGGAGTCGCCGTACCGGCGATGTGTCGGTCCACGCAGTTATTTACACTGGCGGGTCTCGTGGAAATTGGTTAAGCATAAAATCTAAGTTGAAACGCCACCCTGACGACGTGGGAGGGTTCGATCAAAACAAGAGACTAATGAACCCTTAGGACAATAGGGTGCGCACCGTTGCTTCCTCAGGGTGGGCTAACTCCCTGCCTTGGAGGACCCCTTCGTCAGGTTTTACCTGATGTCCTCCGGCGATGAATAATACCCTTTTAGCATATAATCAAATTTATTGATCTTCATCAAGTGTATTTGCTCCCCTTACCCATAACATTTTTTCCAACGTCTGAAGGGCGTCTTGCACCCCGTAGTTGATGTACGTCTCGATTTTATATCTTTGAAAAAGTCACCCCTGAGCTCTCTCACCGATCTTGACTTCCTCCGTGTATTTGTATTCCGCACAAGTTAACCCTCGGCACGTGTGAAGATGTCCCAACTACCCTTGGGAATTATCATCAGGCTAACGAATACTCTCAACCCTTAACAGCCACAGCTATTCGAGTAACGAATCACGGGGTTGACTTTTTCTATTAGTGTACATTAAATGTAAGAACTAGTCTCACCTTTTTTCCCTCTCTAAACCCACTCGGCCATTCATCTACCCTTATTTATTTTTTTTCCCACAAACGCGAATGGTCTTTAGAAATGCAGAATCCCATCCCCAACGTCAGTTTTCTTCTTCATCCCGTAACGTGTCCAATCTGTTTAACCAAGCTCAGGTTAGCAGGGGTTGAGTTTTTACACCTTTGACCAATTCCATGATCTTAACCCCTCATTCGCGCTCAATCTACAGCGTTGACGAGTACCGGAAGTGATCGATAAATCACTGTCTACTTCCTACTTCCGGATTTACATAGTCAAACGGACAAGCAGTAGCAAGGACTTGCTAAGGCTAGCAATTACCCAAAGATATCTCGTGAAGGTCCTATTCAAGACATTGCCAGCAGTGCCGACACGCGCTGCGTAATCAACCAAATGGGCTAAGACGTCACTTGGACCAGCCTTGTGAATTCGTATAGGGCTTGATTTCTAACGGGGATTTTACGATTCGCCATCCAAGATATCCGTAGGTTCCCTCCTTACGTGAAAAATAAGTTTGGATAAGGTAAACAACGTGATTGTCAACTGTGTAAGATTTGACGTCCCCTATAGTCAGAATCGTTCAGTGAAAATACGTACGAATATTTTTATCCTTATATCTTCTATTCCGCCCGTCTCGATGTGCAACAGTGTGCTTAGGACGTGAACCTGTGTTCGAGTAATATTCAGAGTCACCCTTGTTACATGGCCCTGGGGTCGCTACAACACCCTCGCCCGGAGCTCTACCCGGCAGCCACGTATATCCACGCCTACAAGTAGGATCTCGCGCACGTTGAGGGTTTGCGTGGCTTGAAATAATTATGAGGAGAACATCTCTTTAGCCCTCGGAGAAAGAAGGGTGACCTCTGCCAGACATACCCCGTACCTGAAACCTTAACCAGCTCTCGCTGGCATAGAGAAGTTGAGAGAAATAGGGTGGTTCCTTCACTCTTTTTTTGTCTTTTTTTTTTCAAATGCCTTGCCCCAGCATCCACTTTTACGCACGGTCTCGTGCCCCTTACGAGATTATAACGTTATTCTATCTCGAACTTTACACGTATACATATATTATACACGTATAAGATGGTACGTTTAAGAATGACGTCTTACGAAGCTGACTGTAGGAGTTTATGAAACTTTAGTTCGCCAGACGCAGACTCTCGCGTACCTGACTGTACCGACTTGTATAGGAAAAGGGTAATTGTCTTGAGCGTAGTATATTGTACGCCAGCTATTATCTGGTGGACGCGTTATACGTAAGTAAATTTAAATTTTGATACTTGTCATACTATTTTTCCATGCCGTGTCGGAGGGAGGTATTCTTGGAACTTTGTCTGATAAAATTTTTTATCTTTTTTTTTTATCGAAAATAAAAGTAGGTACCCCATCTCGATGCTCGTATATGTTCCCATCGGTTCGGTTTATCCGCTTTATATATTTTCTTTCGAAACTCTTCGATTAGCCTAACCTCACACTCGTGGGAACTCCGGCAGTCTCGCCATGTATGCCTTTATGGTTCTTCGCGGTTGGCACGTATGCGCGACTGTAAGGTTCATTCATATTGTAAAAACGTTAAGAGCAACTGCATTATTCGCAAGCTCAGATACAGCCGGGCGCTTTCTCAGCCGTAGGACCCTCGTCACTAGGTGAATTTTGGGGTTTACAACGGCAGCACAAAGAAGGAGCTAGACCCGGTTGATCCAAGGATCTTGTTCGGGTTCGCGATTTGTGATTTTGACGTCGCGACGGTTTTAATGTAAATTATCGACGTCGCACGATAACGCGATTGCATAAATTATTCAAGTGTATGGCGTTGCTCGTAAAAATTCATCAGGTTCCTGAACACGCACCGCTGTATCTCGACTCGTTCCAAGGGAAGAACATCCATTAGGGGAAATTATTCAATACCCATTCTCTTGGAGGCATAATAACAACAATGGCAATACTTAGTATAAACTTTCGGATTCCCACAGGAAAGCGAAAGTTTGGACACGTCAAACCTCAGGATTATTGAATTGGAGCACGTCTTTCCATTTTCCTGTACGGTCCAAGTTTCGTAAACATCGACGTATCGAAGTTCCAGGCAATTCCGCGAAGGACCACAGAGATTCTATCCACTCTCCTAAAACGTTCAAAGTGCAAAGTTCAAGCAGGGTCAACGTTTAAATTTATTTCCGTAGATGATCCGCGGTGGTATCGCCGATACGCTACGTTGGTTTAGATTTAATTGCCTTCAAAAGTTAGGCAATGCGTCGCGGTGATTGAGGATAGGCGTCGCGACGCCTTGATAACCTCAAAGGGCCGATGGTAAAGCTGCCGGTAGGAGAGATTGGTAAAATCACTGTGGGAAACCGACTGCTCGTACTGTCGGTAAAGTAGGGATAAACGATCGCTGCAATATCGACCGAGCTGCCGTGTATCCTCCCTCGCTCTCTCCTTTCCCGTTAGGTAGCAAAGGCATCCGCACACGTTCGGCTACCTACCCGACGTGCTTATAAATTATATCCGCACTCCACAGTTTACACTTGCCTGATCCGTTACCGACATTACTACTTGACCTGTCTGATAATACCAGGACGTTTTCTACTTACGTAAACCGCAAGAGTATAATATGCGGAACTAAACGATACTCGTTACGTACTTCTCTCTTATACTGTATTTTTCAACGTATTATTTTTTTTTGACGTTCCATATCCACTTCTGTTTTACTCTTTTATACGCGTAACCCTATGCGATCGACATTTTAATGAAGGGATGTTAAAAAAAAATCTAATTTCCTGAATCAAATTGATTTCTATTACTTGATGTTTTTCCATTTCAAAAAATCGTATTGTCATGTATTTGTCGAAAAGTCTTGAATAATTGTCCGTTTTTTTTCCACCTCATATCAAATGTTACCCGAAAGACGAATGTTGCGTCCCCTACCAGACCAGACTAATGACAGATACTGAGAACTATGGCGAAGACCACTTTGGACCGTATTCACAGCCCATTCTTAAGCCCTGTCTTCATCAAAATCGTCCCCACAGGATGATCTAAATGTGACAATATAGATATACATTGTTAACAAATAAGACGGTATTCAAGTGAAATCGTCAACTTCAGACCACCTTGAGACAGTCGGGATGAAAATAGACGTTCTAAACAGACAGTGAGTACAGACATGAGATACTAAGAATTAAGGGGAAAATTCGTTGTAGATAGCAGCAGCTATCAAGCAGTACCTAAACGGTAGGGATCCTTTTTTTTCCGTCCATCTTTTATCTCCTTACTTCGTCCGTCTTCGTTCATATTGTCGTTTCGACTTCGCTCCCTCCTCTTACCCCTGAATGAGCTGCGGCGCGGTTAGTTAGTGTATTCAAATAATGCCCACTCAAGCGCTGTTACTGCCCTCTGTCGCGTTCCTGTTAGTTTATCTTAAAAGATTAATAAGACCCGATGCTGCGTCTCCGGATGATGCATATTTGACTTGAAAACTAATATACCTGACAACGAGGCTCCGGGGAAATATACGATACCTTATGGCTATTGGATGTGTTACGTATACGGGGTGTACAGTATATAATGGACTCGGGTAATATTTCAATGCTGCATGTAGATCAGAGGAGAACTTGGTCTAATTCGAGGGAATATTCTGTATCTAGAGCAGAGATTTGCTTGAGATGTTGAATTTTCAAAATCACTTTGCAATTTACTCGCTGCTCGTGAATTTCACGTTATCCCATGGGGGATTGGGAAGTTTTACGGCGACACGTGGAACTCCATTCTGGTGTAATTTTTCCATTAAGGAATCCGGTATCAAACTATTTTCAAATTCTCATCTTTCCATCCTCACTTTGAAAGCAGTTGATAACGTGAATGCCAAAAAAAGCTCAAAGAAAAGAAAAATTCAAATTTGTATTTTTTTAATTTGTTACCCAATTTATTCATCCGCTCTAGATTGACTATACACACTTATAATCCATTCCCAGAAATTAGTCTGTCTATTTCGGAATCGGTTGATTGATAGCCAATTAATTATTTAATCATATGCTCGATTTTGTTTAAAAAAAAAGAAAAGGGATCACCAGATGTTCCTGACGATTCCAATTCGATCACTTAACCTTATAAGCTCAAGGCGAGTCGCCCCCCACTCTCTCGCACTTTCTCTCTTTCTCTTCAAGGGCGAAAGGGTTGTTTGGGAGTCGGCTGTAACCGGAGGGACGTTCGTTGACGCCGATGCGAGGGGACGGAGTTTGTCTTGGCAAGGGTGAGAATACGAAAGGCTGGTTAGAGATGCTGCTGGCGGCGGCTCGAGGCGAGCATGGACCGCACCCACCTCGGCTATCGACCCGGGAACACCCTTAGTGCGCGTATATACGAATTCCATTCCTTAGTACGTCCTTACGAGTTTACTTGGCAGAAATTTAAGGCGCACATACGTTACGATTACCCATAATAATTGTTTGTGACATTTGATTGAAATAACCATAACCTATACCGAACATTAATAATTACCTTGAAAAAATTCAATACTCCATTCGTACGATAGGAAATTTAACTGTTTCTTAGATTTGTATGGGATATGGTATATCGATGCAATATATGATTTTTTAAATATTTTTCCTACACTCTCACAATCCGTATACCGTAAGGGCAAAGCGTACGAGTCGGACTCCAACGGGGATTTTGCCTAATTAAAATACCCTAGTTAGCTCAACGAACCGTTAGCCGAGAGGCAAATAATAAAACTCGGTTCAGACTAACTTGGCAGGATGGCTGGTTTAGCTTAGCGAGCGGTTAGTACTCTTTTAAATGGATGGAGAGTCGAGAGGTGCGAGAGTGTGACAGAGGCGAAGAAACTTAAGAAAATTGACTGAAAGGGTTTAACTTGAGGATTTTTATATATTTTACAAGTAAGAGATTCTTCATATATTGCATTGAATTTTTTAATAAAAAATCTATCAACCATCTTGACCATTACGGAAACGTTAAAACGAATGATATTCCAATTCCACGTTTAGGTAAACTTTCTTTGCCCGATCAATTCGGAGCTTACAGATAAGATTGTCCAGAGGGGTGCAGATTTTCGGTGTTTCCTTGGATTTTTATTTATGGAAGATACGAATGCGTTATCGAAATATAAAGGGGAAAGGGTAATGATAGCTAAACGTATATATGTATATGACAAAAGTGAATAGTAATATCGTCACAGCTAAAATCAGTTTTCCATCTGCTTATACAAAGAGTGACACTCAGATCGGTGCTAAAGTATCTGCTTTTTTTTTAAAAAAAATGAAAAAAAATAATACGGCAAGACTCAAGAGCGTCACGTTAAATTATGCATGGTTTAGCCCCGTTTCTTTTTTTTTTTTGGTGCATTTATACTTTAGTTTGTGAAATATAATATAAACTTCCGTACATGTCTACATTTGGATTATGTATTATATACATACGTCTCTATACGAATGCACCAGCGAGAAAATTTACCTCTGTGAAAATTTGATTTTCCCCAATCGAGGTCGTCGAATCAACCACGAGGTATAAAATAATATTAGACAGTGTGATATTTTTTTTTTCGTCCTGATCGATACATTCTCTTATATTTTCGGCCGTCGATCTTGAGTCTACTTCCTGTCGTCATTGTTCGGGCATGATACAGTGTATTTGACTTTCGTAATAATTTTCTTAAATCATCGTTGACTCTGGTTCTTATTGTGTCGTTATACTCGGAACGGGAGTAGGTGTCAATCGATATACTTCCAAGATAATACAGAAGCTTTCGATTTTTCTACTAAGCTCAATCTTATCATTCGTTTATAATTACGGACAGAATCAATATTTCTGTTAATAGAGTCGAACTCATTCACGTAGACCATGCCGGCTTGACTCGGGTGAAAAGACACGATATTCTCCAAGGATTTGGATGATGATCCCAGCGCAGGAGGTCGAAGGGATTAAATCATACGATTTCGGGACGAATGAATGCACTTTCGTCGGATACCCAACGAGGTCTAAGATAATGGATGGATTTGATTGGGACTGTTTGTATTTTAAAGGAACTCTAGAAGAAGATTAGTGATGCTGTGACGTGACTTTTCTGCGATGAGAATTTATCTTGTGGGTTAATCACGTCATTTACCATATATTACGCAATCATATATACACATATGTGTATATACATATACTTGTATATGCAAAACTAGCTCCTACGATAGAATTAAACGTTGCTCCATTCCCTTCCTTTCTATCTATTCTTCCTGACGTCCTGGTGGGACAGAAAATTCAAGAAAAATGAATATCTTTGTATTCACTGTTCCGTGAATTTTCCGATAGCACCGATCGACAAGACATTCCTGGATCGCGTAAAATTGAATTTCAATGGACCATCCTGAAGACATTCCATTCGGTACAGACCCGCGCATACGGTTAGCATATGTTCTACACTTGTGAGATTCTTTAACGTTGACTCGATAAATTTTCCCATTTTATAAATATTTTGTCCCCTTAAAGGCTACTTATGAGATGGCTTCAGCAAGCCAGGTCGCTAAAAGGTATTTGAGGTCAAAGTACAGGAAGAACTGTTGTACTGTATTTCGTTTCGAGTAAGCAGATAGAGTTCGTTGGCCGCAGGTCGAGGGGTGGATTTTTAAGTCGGATAAATAAGGGAGGGCGATAAGGGAGCAGGAGGCATTCAATGAGAAAATTGACCCGGGATCTAAAGTCTCTAAGGGAGTCGAAGAATCGAGAGAACAGGAACATAATGGTCCCGTTATAAGCATCTTGATACAAGCTTAGAGAGAAACAATTGAGGACCTTAGCGTGTCAAGGGAAGGCACCCTTACTACGGGGACTAAACGGATATAGGGGTAGCAATTTCCTTCCTTGGTACAGACAACCAAGACAGAGAAAGGTGGACGCCCCGAAGAGCCAGCATTTCTTCTGGGTGTCTTAAAACATATATCGATGCTTCGTAGCTCTGCTGGTATCAGTTTCCTCGTTCCTTCCGGAAGGAGGTCAGCGTTCCTTCCGTTATTCCGATCCTCGGCTCTAGATCACTTTGCAGCAGCCATTACACACTTCCGGTTAATAAAGCTTCTGCCGCGAGTCAGGCTGCTCTTCTTTTCTTAATTCTCTAATTAAACAAGAGTGACACCACCGAAGCTCCTCTCTCGTCTTCCTTGTGTACTCTTTCTTTTTCGTCTTCTTCTTCTAATTTACCGGATCACCAGTCTCCTGGTGTATGCTCTACCCAAGGCTACTCGCTGAGCTCTACGCCTAGCTGGTAGCAAGAGGAAGAGACAGAAGTCAGAGGTTTCCGAAGGTGGACAAGGGATGAGAAAGGGGATGGCTGTTAATTGCACCGTCTGCTAATTGAATCGGATGACTCGAAGCCGCACCCGATTCCATCGAGTACGACCTTTACACTTTCACAGCTTAGGGTTTGTTCCCATTTCATCCTATATTCTAGGACTTCAGACGCGTGGGATGGTCTCGGAGCTGGGCTTGGGTCTGGGTCGGGGCTTCGGGTCCTGCATTCACCTTTCATAAGACACGTTACTCAGGTGTCTCGGGATTTGCGACTAGTACTGGCAGTTTCTCTCAGGAGGGACGCAGGTGTAGGGTTTACGTTTGGGACGTTACCTTCTGCCTTCTGTCAGTTCTTATGAAATTTTACGTTCGTAGAAATCAGACAAGATTTTCCTTTAGTTTAGCTTTTTCTGTTTTTTTTTTTATATTTTAGAGTAACGCCTGGCTCTCTTCTTTTTTTCTTTGTTGTATGTCGCCACTGACGTTTGAAATTTTGTCGATGACGTCACGCGACAATTTGGTTACTCCCGTGGACGTTATATTTCACGGATGATTGTTTTCTTTGGAAGATCGGATTTGGAGTGCAATTTTAATTCAATTTATTCGCATGAAAATTTGTGAATTTTCGTATGCATTTAGTAGGCAGTCTCAGACGTTTCTCAACTAACTTCCAGACGCATGGGTATCCTCGTGGAGCTTCCATTTTGCAAGGGTGGCGAACAGTATTAATTCCTATATAAAATATGTACGACCATCCTGAGCCTGGCTGCTGCCAAGATAATTTCATACTGCTGCTGCAATGCTTTTCTGCGAACCATTATTACTCGAGCGTGCCTGCCAGAAGCTTTTCCTTTTCAGGGAAACTCCCACCATCTTGCTCGTTCGAACCTGAAAATACGAAAGTTTCTCGCTGCGAAAGGTGTAGCTTTCCTTTAAAGCAGATCGGATAACTAAACGGAATATACAGAATCTTGTTATCCAGTATCTCAAGATAGAGAGACAAGGACGGTGATAACCCAAGGTTACCTCAAGATTATTAAGAGGGATTATACGATTCGTATCGTCGTAAAAGATTAGCAATCTGATAATGGTGAAAAGCAAAGAAACTGGATAAAAATAGATTAATAAGAAGTATTAATTAGTCTTCTGCGAATTATCTCTTTTGGTATACATATTTAAGGGGTACTACGCAATTACGCAAAATATGACGTGCTGGCAACCAGCACGATGGTTTAGTTTATTGCCACGTTGCCGTGGCGGCGCTGTGATCGCGACGGCAATGTTAACATGTCTGCTATATTTTAAAATATAAATATAAACTAAACTCCCTTTGGAGAGTCTACCATTGTTCTCTGTACTGTCCCAACGTGTGTTTGCCTACAACGACAATTATCCCGGAATGCAGTTGCTGCCAGCCAGCTAGTCAGCCAACCACCCACCCACCCGTTCACTGAGTCAACCAGCCATCCAGTCGGTTATATACCGAGCGCCAAGACAGCAATTGAAACTCATGACGTCAGGATTCCTCCAGTATTATGTATATAGTATATCTAAATCCTTACTCCCTTCCTTTCCTCGTGGCTGTATCCTCAGTATATCCTCTAAATATACATTGCTATGAAAAACTTAAACGTCGACTATGGGAGGAGAGCTTGATCGATCAAAAAGGACGATGAGATCTCTGTCGGTAAGGTAGATCGACTCGGAAGATTTCCTTGTAGAATTTTTTGTCTGAGAGTTGCGAGAGATTCGCCAAGTTCGACAGGCTGGAAGTTTCCCAAGATGCCGAAAGAGTGTTATTTTTATATAAATATAAGGGACGAACAACCCCAGGCGATCTTTAGTACATGGATTTCAAAACTTTCAACTAGGTCAGGTATAACTGTAAGATATGGAAAGATATTTTTTTTTATTGATTCAGACTACAGAAACTGTGAACGTGAAAGGAGTACTGCTCACGTAAGAAAATTACCAGGTGATACGAAATGTACCTGCACATCTGTTTCTAGAGTTGGCATTTTTATTTTTTCGGGAATCCCCCTATTTTCTCAAATCCTCTGACTCTGCGGGAAAATCTTCTGCTCGGAACTTTTAATCCTCTCGGCTGCTCTGGACGGCGAGTTCTTGTACGAAATTCTAAGGAGAAATTTCATTTAGTTGTTAGTTACAGACAGCAGATATATAACTCGCTAACTCGCTATCACCATCGGTCGAAAGTTGATAAGAGTCCGAAAAATTCGGATGGTCTAGTCAATCCTCCCGAAATTATATCAACCCACGCAAAACCCCATAGCCTGATACGTGAAATACTCGCGTTCCATCACAGCGCGTGCCTCGAGCTATTGGTACATAGAAGGGCTCTCATAGTAGCGTGGAAAATGTGTCTCATTATAATGCGAAGCAAGCCTTGACCATTATTTAATCATATCATATCTCCCTTTGACGAAATAATAAATTACACGTTTCCTTGAGGCCTAACAAGTATTCCCAGTGGAATCCAGTCATCCTCTGTAAATGCATATACGTCATAATTATATAATGAACACATCAACAAAGTTACTCGAACGTACCAACGTTTAAAAAATAAAAAAATGAAAAGTGCCAGCACGCCGTGAGAAACCATCATAAAAAAAAATATCTGTACATTCAATTGTCGCAGCATCCCTCGGAATCGGCTCTTACTATAAAGCTCGAGAACGTGAGAGACGCCGAGTACCACGACCTAGGACAATACGTGCGTAGGCACGTACAGTCTCTCGCGCATCTCCCAGACGCATAAACG
This sequence comes from Trachelus tabidus, assembly GCA_030142655.1. Taxonomy (NCBI): domain Eukaryota; kingdom Metazoa; phylum Arthropoda; class Insecta; order Hymenoptera; family Cephidae; genus Trachelus; species Trachelus tabidus. The sequence continues at coordinate 3,506,491 of JARQTI010000415.1, read as the reverse complement.
GCAAGGAAACTGGCGCCAAATTCGGATGCTTTAAAAAATCGAAAAAAAAATATTAATACCAGCTCGAAATAATTATTTTACAAAACACTCAATCTATTCATAACGAACGTATTATTCTATCGTAGATATCACTATGTTCTGTTGACCTTTAAAAATTAAATGTACGTACATGCACAACAGACTCTTAAAGCGTCGACACGTAGTACGTTCAGTAGTTCTCTGGGCTCGGTAGGGTTCCCTATGTTGCCCATGTGGGTGCTGCTGCTGTGAGACAGAAAAGGGGGATCTGAACTCACGCGCTGATTGGCTGAGATATCATAGCGGCTGTTGGAGGGGGTAACGGTGACGCGTAGTAGTTGGAGTGGGGGTCATGGTCGAGACTGGAGAGGGTAACGCGCCCGCAGCAGTATGCATGCGGACACCGTACTACTCACTCGCACTATTCGTATGCAATTGAATGCTTCGCGTGACGCGTCTCTCCTGCACTCCTGTTTCAACTGTGTCATGTGCCATTTGTAAACGTTAGTAACAGTGCCTGTCAAACGTCGACACATACTCTGGCCAATCCCAAAAATTCTAACAGAACCGAATCGACTTCGGCTCTATTGTACGCAACTTCATGAAGCTTTCGCGTCGTATCTCGAAAACCTTTCGTGACTTGATTCTTTGAATTTAGTTTTTGAAAAATTCAATCTGTGAATGACACGCGTGACTAGTCCCTTCGAAATTTTCTTTATCTGACTGTCTTTATTATATTTATGTCAGACTGGATTAACTCTTGTTTATCTTTCTCCTTTCTAAGCCGTACGTTTTAGAGTGAGGTTATGCTGGGTCAATGTCTAACCGTACCTGGAGTACCGTTCTAGCTGTTGTACTCTACTGTGAATCCATAGAATTCTGGCTGGGTTACCTTATGCGTTGCACTATAGGCTTATGTATAGTAATAGCTGTATCGTGCCGATACACGTATAGCCGTATCTGTATTTTAATATCGTTACGATAGGGAGGAAATAGACACGACGTACTTGTGACGTTTGCTGGTCATATTGAGATCGACTGGTTTCACGCGTTCCAATTACATGAAACAAGAGAGCAGTCGGCTGGCGTTGCGTGGATAATATAAAAAGGGTGTTTGGAGGCAAAGGGTGGAGTTTGAAATAAAGATACATGGCGCCGTTGAAAACTCCCGCGACGTCGAGCGCGGTAGGCTAGACGACGCTTTTGCTAGCTGTTGCGACGCACCAAGTTAAAAAGAAAGGCGGTCGTAATGCATCGCTCGAGAGGTTCATTATTCTAAAATATATGTGCTCGCTGCAAAGTGCATCGGTACAGACGATACAGGGAAAAGTGAGGAGAACGAGTTATCAAGGGTTGTAAGAAAATAGTAAAGACGATTATTTTTTTTTTTCATCCCCTCATTCTTCAATCTACTTCCGTACCCTGTATATTGGACTTTCTAAATAGAATCGGTCGCTTTTATAAAATTTTCAATGATTCTTCCTCGAGCTCGACATGCAGATTCACCACCGGATATCACGTCCCCATTATTTCCGGTCTGCCTCATTCCAATCTCCTTGGGTGTGGACCACTCTAATTTCCAATTGAAATCATCTTAGCCAACTGAATATGTCATATGTCTTTATACCACTCTAGTCTCGCGTGGCAATGCAAGGCCAAAGTTCTCGCTTCCAGCATCCGAGATCTCTGGACCATCGATCACCTTTCTCTCGCACAGGTTCGAACCCAGATCACACGGACACCGGGTCCTTGATATCGTACTCAGATATACGATCTATATCGTTTAGACGGATCGTTGATTCCTTATCATTGGAAATTACTCATTGCAGCATCCCGTTGTTATGTGTCTACTGGACCAGTCGGATATACTCGATTTGTTGAAATTTTTTTTCTGTTACCTCTTTTCTATTATCCAGACGTTAACGAGCCCTTTCTCAACTTGGCGATGGATCGCTTCTCCGACGTGGGAACGTTTGCCAGCGTAGAGATAACTAAGAGCAGGACTAGGAACACAGATGAAAAGAGAACTGAGCGTTCCGAGGATTTTCCGATGGTCTTTCCCCTTATCCTCCCCAGCATCCACCCTCGTGCACTCAATTCTTCCCCTCTCCTTCTCCTCGACCCGTTAACCTCTCCGAGTGTCCGCTGAGCATCTTGATACCCTAGACGAATTTCCCAGCTTCAGTTCGCTTTCTTATCTAGGGAGCTTTTGCCGGGCCAACCCTCGGAAGAGCCCGTTGCGGATTATTCCACACATCTCGTTAGCCGTACCAAATTCCATATACGTGATCCCATATCTCGAAAGATAGACATACCCTCTTCGTTCACGAGGCAATGTCACACGATGCCTTTTCAAATAATTTTTCTTCCTTCTTTCTTCCTCCTTCGACTCGCTCGCAAAATACCACTTGCACGAGTCTTTGAGGTTCCCTCGAGATGGCGGAAGGAAAGAAAAAGAAATGAAGTAAAGAGTTAATACGGAAGCGAGCGACGCATTTGCTTGCCTTCCTTTTATTTTCGTTCCTTATCTACTTTTCTCCTTCTTTAATCCACCATCTCTCATTCACTTCCGTTTCACTTCTCTCGCACCCACAGCGCTGACGTAACGAGACGAACCTAAGCTTCTCAAGGAACTCGCGGGTAGAAGGAGGAGCAAGTATAAAAGCATGAAAGAAGAGGAAGAGCACGATGGCGAATAAGAAGCAAAGAAAAACTCACCGAAGTCGCTCGGATTTCACGAACTTTAATCGTCACTTAAAACTGACTCGGGCGCACTTCGTTGCGCAATTTTGCAAATTGGCACGACTTAACGAGACTGCCAGTGCTTTACACTGGCGTCCCTACCAAGTCATTCGTATTCGCATGGATGTTGAATCGGCGAAAAAATGTATATAGTTACCCCAAGTACTCCTCCTTTGATAAGGGATGATCAAGTGAGTTCCGGTATAGAATTTTTTCCGACGCGAGGCGTCTCCCATCAGCCAGTCATCGCGACGCCTCTTGGGATTGAACGTCGCGGCACCCTTAACACTGGGTACGGGTCTTCCTTCGTTATTGCTACAGCAACTTTACGACCTTGGCTAACGTCCCGTTGTGATTCTCTCTGGCTCCGGCTTTCTGTACGGCAGGACCAACTTTTTCGCATGAGAACCCGGAAACACCCCTTGCCCGATCTGCCAAGTAAACTGGGCCGCGAGACTTCCTGTCTGATTTATCCCTCCTCCTCCTCCTCCTCTCCTCCCCCTAATGCCATGGAATTTTTAGCATTTTTTTCCTTCCCTTTATATTCGCACTCACATCCTATACGGTACAACTCTTCTGATTCTTTTATCAGCGCTTAGCAAATAATTTGCCCGGAAGTTCGGGTATCCGAACGATCCACCCTTATTGCTCTATTACTGTACCTGGGCTTTCGCACATTTGCCCCAGGGATATTCCGAGAATTTTGACATGTGGTTTAACGTGCAGTGATACCGTACGTGCGTTATCTATTTCCCAGTTCTGCAGCATACGTGTTCGTTTCACATTGATTTTAGGATGATTATTCGATTCTCGTTACGTCATGATATCCTTAACAGTCCAAATCGAAAAACTTTAAATGCTTCAGACTCTGTCGGACAACCCTGTCATCTGACCTGGTTGTATATCTTTTTTCCAAGATTCAATATAGTTAGAGTGACCCGGTATACGCGGAGTATGGGTATCTCTGGAGTTTCTGTAGAAAAAGTTTGATTATTTTTTTTTACTGATAATTAGCGATATCCTTTTCTCAGGCTCTTTAGATACCGAGGAGTCAATTATACGGCAGTCATGGACTCGTTATCGAGGGAATGACTGGAGACGGGCCTTCTTCTTTATTTGTGCTTTGCGTGAAAGACTTTCCAATTATATCCGCTTTAATAGTAATTAAATACCAATGCATAAAACCATCTGGAACTCGGAAACACTTAACCCAGTTTCCTCTATAAATTCCAACGTCCTTCCCTTCCCTTGTCCTAGCCAGCCCCCCTTACACGTCCTAGCCGCAATCTTCCGTACTACCGCACTTCATCCGCTGCGATTCCCTCAATGCCCAGACTCCATTCTCGCCGCGAATCCACATCGAAATTCGAACCATTATCGTTTCTCGACTGGTTAACAAAGTTCGTCAATACAAATCGAACGATTCACACGTTATTCCGTTATATCGACTTTTTCGACCCCGTTGCAATTTTTTTTTCACGATATATCCCACTGTGCTGATTTTTCAAAAAGCTTGATATACTCGAATTTTTAATGAACTAGGTACCCTAGGGTTATCACTATGCCTCCCGATATGTATATTCCATATTTGAAAGGAGATACTGTATTGTTTGAATACCTATAGGGCGATGGAGTAATATTCATCGATAACAGCGTTGTATGGGATATAGGATTAATTTAACTGTGGAAGTGGGAAATCATTTCACGGACCGATCGAGCAGCTACCCTTATCGAATTGGAGCGTTCACGCGTATTATATATATATCCATAAAATAAATATATACCGAATACGGAAATTCTATTAAGACTGTTCTCACTATTTCAAATAACGTTTAGGTAAACTCATTCTTATTAAGCCAATTTCAGATGTATATTTGCAATCAGAGTGAAATCCAGAGTTTAATTAATTTTGCCAAGGACCTCGGAGGCCACCGACGCTGGGTTCCTCGTAAAACAACGAAAACTGCTGAACAATCGCGGATGATCTGGCTCTGGGTCCTCTTCACGACTCTCGATCCACCCCCGTCAGACCCACTTTACCTTCCTCTGGGTTCACTCCTCTCGTTCCGTCAGCGCCGTTGGGTTCTCCACTACCCCAACCCCATCTACCCCTATTTTGGCAAACTTTTGCCGATTGCTCGTCGTCAGCGATTATAACGACTGGTTAGTTGTTTATTTTCAGCTGTTGATGCAGACTTCATATTCCTTGAAATCTCCTACCAAAGTTGCCTGTGGGAGTTTCAATTTTTTTTTTAATTCGATCGACTCTCACGTGACTTTTGGTTGACGAGTCGGAGCGATATGATAGCAATAGTGTCTAAGAGGGGTTGGGCAAGGGGGGGTCGGAGATGAGATATCCTCCTGTACGGCACAGTCGCACGCAGGCGTCGCAGGAGGTAGCATGCTTTTATAACTGGGTTATGAACCTTTGCCCCAGTGACCTACGATCCTCCCTAACGTGTACCTAGTTGGCTTGCTACATAGTCACTTGGTAAAAGCCATGCTGTGTCGCTACATGTAGGTATATATACCATAAACGTATAGCTGAAATGATATATATGTACTAGCAGCGTCACAGGGGTGTACCACATATGTATAAACTCTGTATGAACATCATCAACCAGAGTAATACACGTTACGTACGGATAAACTATGGGGTCCTTACGGCGTTAAGTGCTCAGGCTTTAAAAAAGTTTTTCCATCGAGTCGCCCTTGTTTGAACGGTAATAAAAAAAAAAAATAAACGGCGAAACATTACGGTAACCATCCACCACTTTTACCAGCAATTTTCTCACCATGAAATCGCTTTGCATCTTAACGTAAAAAAGTAATAGCAATCTAACTTAGCCAGTCCTTGATGCAGCTCGGCTAATAGATTTTCGGATGACAAGCCTAGCTAGGAACAGGGTGAATGGATGAGACGCTAGGTAAATAGATACTGAAATTATTGCTTGCCCAAAATTATAATTGGGAATTTTGTAATTTCCCGTTATTCCAGCCCATGCAAGTTAGATAAGCTATCAGTGACCTCAGAGCCTGTCTTTCGAGTTTATAGGACGTTGACTGGTGTCCTTTTCTAGGTAGGAAAGATCGAAGGTCGTACCGGGTCAGTGTCCTCTGGTTAACCTGACCCAAAGCACCGAAGCCCTATCAAAGTGTCTGGATATGATTGAGGATTGAGGAGTGACTGAATGAGGATCAGTTCGACCAATCAAATTCCATAACTAAGGGATCTTATAGCTGCGATTAGATACGAGGGCGACGAGGATGACGCGGGAGCCAAGGGATTAGGATAGCCCTGGATCGGGTCACGAAGGGATGAAACTCCTAACTGCGGCTTGCTCGACTATACTTGACTGGTACCAGCTGCCGTCGCCTTCGTTTAGCCTGTGATTGCAATTAGTCCATCATCCAAAATTGACTAAAACGTTCGATGGCAACACCCAGTTGCATCCAATCGATCGGATGCAATTCGTCCTCTTGTCGATAAGGTTACCCGATCGTTTAAGATAATTAATCTAGTGATAATAACGTTCACTGACCTAGTTCAACGTTATCGGATATCCATTATGGATCGATGAAAAATTTTTTTCTAACAAAAATAACGTGATTTTTGGACGGTCACGATTATATTCCATCGCTATCTGTCATCCCTTACGCGCGCGATACATACGACTCTGGGTCAACAAGGTCAAAGATACAGTAAACATGATAAATATCATTGTCATACATTGCTATGCATCTGTTTCTAGTATATTAATAATAGTTATCGGTGGATAGGACGATAAGTCAAATACACCCCTTTTTGTCAACTTGTCTAATTAACACCTTCCTCTGTCGTATAAGTTAGCCTGGTCCATGAGATCGAATAATTTCGTCTTAATTACAGGTAAATCCTAGAAATTAGTTTACCTGGAAAAGCCCAGTAATTCCGCGAAACAAAGGAATCATCCAGACAGCCTCCCTCCGACGGTCCTCCTCCCAGGGTTTTGTCTTTTTTATATAAAGCAAAAGGTAGGGTTGATCTAGCCCCGATAGGTGCAACTTCATCTAGGGGGTACGAACAACTTGTTTTCACCTACCGTTACCATAGGTATACCTATATGTACTTAACTGTACCGATACCATAGTAAAGTAGTGTTGGCCATACCAACGGGCGAACCACTCTAATTAGGAGATACAGCCCCGTACCCAACCAGCCAGATTCAATCTAACTCGTCGACTAGTTTCTACCGTCGAATTCTACCATCTGGTATAAAACTCTAATCCCACTATAGTCTCGCTACCGTAATACGAGTCGGCCATGCTGATTGTCACGACATAGGAGACTTACAGTTAATGCAAGAGTAATCACAGTAAAAGCATTTATGCCGTATAACGAATTTTATCATTTTTTCTTTTCTTTTGATAAAATTAACACTCTTGTACCACGGTTCACCGTACAGGTTTTGAGCTTGACCAGCGTAGTCGGTACGTTTCTTAGGTGACGAAACTAAAGGCGCTTTTACGGATCGCTTAGCTCCCTTCGTATACGTCATATCGACGAGAAAGGAAAATTGAAAACTGACCTTAGTGAGGTTCACGATGTGCAGCAAGTGCAGCGAGTGTTGTCAAGGCTCAAGGCACAGCGTGGATGCTAGTCCTACACCGGGATCAGATTCCGAACCCTCAGGTAAACTAATTCATTAAAATATGTATACATATTGTGTGTATATATATATATATATACAAAAATGAAGAAATATTACGAGACTCTTTACGAATCGTTCATTTTTGTACGGCTGCATAAAAAAACTTTGGACTCTGGGAAAGTGCAGGCTTGATGTTCTCTTGGATCTCGGCAAGCCCATTGGATTTGTATACCTATGGAATTCACGCCCGGAAAAAAGACTGAGTGGGAATGAAAGGAGCTTGTTTAACCCAGTGCCTCGAAGCAACTTCCTTTCCGGCTAGGAAAAGGATTTCCAGAAATTTCTCTTCTCGGCTACCGAGATACTCCGATGTAAATTAGGACCGTACAGATTTATATAAGAATTATCCGCTGATTGCGTAATAGGCGTTTACGTACCTATTTCAGCGTATGAAAGAGAAACAGAAGGATCGATTGATCGATAATAAATCTTAGATCGTACGTACAGGACGACTGGACATGTCATGTTTATCTATACTGAAGTATGTATTGATGTATCGTATGATCTTTATAGATTGTCATGCATCATGCATACTGCGTGATATGTGTATAGTAAGTGCATTATGGGTATACACATACGTCATGTAAATACGAGTAAGGTTATGACGTAGACAAGACGACCCAAGACCTAAGGTCGTTGCACCCGGTCGTACCGAGTGGGTTGAGGTTACGTATGTCGGGGATGGGGATCCACGCAAGAGCGTGGAAAGGAATCCCTTGGTCGAAGGTGTAATCCTTGGAAATCCTTCAGGCGATTTCACGATTAGCTCTCTAATAGGAGATTATCCCAGGATCGGCGTTAGGAGCGCTACAGTTCGTCTCTGTGGCAAAAAGAGGATCGTGAAAACTGTTGAAATTGTAAAGTGGTAACACGTCCAGAAGGATCTTCTATTCGAAAGGGACTGATTTTTAATAAAAATTTCTGGCAATCTGTCTTGAAATTGTACAGTAAGGGGTTGACTGTGAAATAACGGAGGAAAAAAAAGCATTTTCAGCTTCCGTTTTTTGTTGGTAATATCCTTTACGTTTACTTCTTATGTCTCTTATATCTCGCAGCTTGTTACGTTCTGTGCTCTCGGCTATGGAATCGGCATGATCGATCGTATCTAATCGGTTATCAATTTCTTTATGTTTCAGACGAAGAGTGGAATCCAGATGGCAAAGGACGCCAGTCCAACGATACCGGTGAGTTTAATTCTATCTTTTTTTTTCTGTTTTTCATTTTCTCGTGGGTTTCAAGAAGTTAAGTTTCTCGACGTAACTCGATGTATACGGGCGGGAAAGTAAAAGGGTTGAAAAGCTTGTAATTAATTCGCGAGAATCACTGCGCAGGGTATGCGAACAAAGCTGCGTGCTAAATTAGAAACTGTTGAGAACTTGAAAGTTGGCGCATGCGCGTTACGCTTGTACATAACCTTAAAAGAGATTGCTGCCACGTAAGGACGCTGCGTATAACTCGCGTACGGCGTAACTCGTGACATCTGCAGATCTTAAGAAATTCTCGCTGTCCTGACTACTACCTACCATGTATCCAAACGGTCCAAGAGCTCTTAATTATTCAAAAAGTTTTAATCACCAAACATACCTGCCACCAGACGCGTCCAAGTTCAAAATTGTCGAGCACCTGCGCGCGCACGATCGACGCCCGTTGAAATTGTAATGGTTTAAAATTTCATTCCTCGCTCTTAAAAGGGGATGCAGACGTCTAGCGCATCACCACGTTCGTCCCCTATACGTAATTGTAACTCGACTCTTCTTCATCCTATATTTCGATTCGTCAACCTTTTTCCGGATTAACCGACTCCCTGTCTTTGTCTTACTCTGTCACCCTTGTATCCACCAGCTACCAGCTTCGGTCGTCTCTCTACACCAGGTGAGGGTCGGACTCTTGGCTATTGTTAGGTACAATTCTCAAGGACGTAACGATCCTCTAGCCGTTCCGTAGCGAACCTCAAAGCTTTTGCTCGACGACACGTTTAATTGTGTCTCGACGGAGTAGGAATAAGATTAAAAAATATTATTGGAGTCTGTCGATTTTTCGAAGGAGTGCGAACGCACTGTGACTCGATTCCATTTGAAGAGTCGCTTTGACTCTTCAAGACTTTCATCGTGCTTCCATTGGAGGATGAACTTCGAATTTTCGTTTGGCTTTATCGAGGCTTCCTATCGTCGTCCCAGTAATTTACGATAGACTCGTATCTAAATAAGGCAGTCCCGCGTGGAAATGGTCGACGGTAAATTTGACGGAGACGGGACAGGTCGGGTCAGGCCATCTTTAGAAAAAAAAAAAAAATGACGGAAAACTAAGTGGATCCACGGAACAGCTCGCGTTTCCTTCGGTAATGTAAACTGGCGTTCGGAAAACTGATGGATTTTATTGAATTCCTACCAACTACTACCCTCACTCTCCCTCCACGACTCCCGACGAAATTCAATTGAATCGCAATTTACACCGTTTTTCTTTCTCTTCTTCCACTTCCCATGCTACACTTATACGCGTAGCTTTTGCTTCTGACGCTCGAAGCGTTCTTCTTTCTTCCCGCAAACAGTTTTCCCGGTAATACTTCACTCCGTTGGAAGACTTCCGTTTTCATTCATTCTCCAGTCCTGCGTTCGCTGTTATTCTCGTTGGGAACAAAAAAATTTTCTTACTTCCATGAAAACGGAGGTCAATAGATATTTCTTTTTTCTTTTAGAGCAATGGTGCAATAGAGTTTTCCAGCATTGGAATTTATTCGGTTAAAATTATTTGGTCGCGGTACTGCAGATCCGGAAGGAGCCGACTCTTTTTTACCGGAAGAGTTACAAATCATATTTCTCTAATCCAGGATTCCATCGGACCACGTTTCCTACGTTTTTCCCATTTCCATGCCGGGATTACTCCACCCCTGATGTATCCTAGTAGTCTCATAATCCTGAATGCTTTTACGTGCACGGGAAAGAAGAGGATAGAGGACAGTGAGCAGAGAGGGAAGAAAGAGAGAGAGAGATAATGATAATAGTCTCACGACTCCACAAGCAATCAAAGCATTGAAAAATTCTATTGCCTCTCCCCACCCCCACCTCACCTCACTTCCCAATACTTACTCCGATCTAATGCTCGCAATTACTCTGGGATACCTGTAACTTCACACGATGATAGTATCTTGTGCTCGTGTTGATTCACAGTCAAAACGTGATAGGGATTACGACTCGACGTTTATATGAGTTTCCATTGAGTTAGGTTAACTTAGGTTAGGATAGGCTATGATACGTTCTGGCGTTTCTCTCATTGAGCTTTAATAGGGAACCTGTCAAATATTTATCTAAATGTGGGAAATTTCCTAGCAGCGTAGGAAATTTCATGCGCGAAATCAGTGCACCGTTAAGAGATGCAGATAAGCACTGACCGAGATAATATGGCGGCCATCATTCTCACACGGTTTTAAAATTGTCCATGATAACGGTATATGCTGTGTACGTATCTACGTATATAAAAAGGAAGAGGGACGTCGTTATAGATTCCCTGGTGGTTAACTGTTTTCCATCTATCCCGTCTTTTTTCTTTATTCACCTAACCTCTTTATGCCTTCTTAAAGCAGATATATTATAAGCTTAATTTAACCCCAGGAATCAGTTGAGTCTTTGCTAGGTTTCCAGGTTTAAGTTTCACCCCTACGCTTGTAACTGTCACCGTGGCAACTGCAGCTGTCAACCCCTTGGCTATTTTTTTCTTCTTTCTGACCTGCGGACATTACTTGTGCTTGTACAGCAGGATAATGTAATACAAGGCTACGGAGGGTCGCGGTATGAACCCTTTGAGCTTTATTTTTGACCCCGTTAACGTTTTCCGAACGAGAAACTTCAGGATGTGGATTCGTTTCGAGAGAAATGTCGAAATAGTTTCTGGAGGAAGGGTGGAAAAGGAGGTAAGGCTGGGTACTCCGAGCATCCCCTTGACGAGAGCAATGTACACAGTGGCGTATAAATTTTCGATAGTGCAGTTCCGTAAGGGTGTTTCGGTGGGTGGGTGGGGAGAATTCTTGCAGAAGCGACGACTTCCTGTGCCTCTTGACAAATGAAATTTTTATTCGACCACTTGCACGTGACCGGCAAGGGGATGATAGGTATAAAACGTCGAGTCCAAGAGCTTCGGTAAGAAGGTGGCACATGCTTTTCCGGTTTGGTCGTAGGTAAGGGTAGTTTGCGGGCTGTACTCTGGCTATGACCCTATAAATAAAAATAAAGCTTTAACATCTAGCGCGGACCTACCTAGCCGTCCCTAACAGACACCCTTGGCTCGTAAACTCTTTTCAGATGGAGCGAGTATATTTCTCGCGAAAATCTGAGGTTCAAGTTAAGCGGGCTATCGCACTTCCGTGTTGGAAGGAAATGATGGCGGTTGCTGAAAAAAAAAGGTTCGGAAGGGACGTGCCTACCTACCCTCATATTCCAGCTTCCGCGTATCATCATCCACGCGATGGTCGTATACTGTATGCACGTAAGGATCGCGTGGTTGTAAAGTGAATATTCACTGGTAACGAGCGAGGATAAAATCTGGTTGCTGGAGCATTTGCAACTCCTAAAAAATCTGGCGTGGAGACGGCTTACTTTCTGGGTTGTTTTGACTACGGTCGAGCCGCCATGCGGATGACACGTGGGCGAAGCAAAACGTGCGAGAAGTAACGCGAACCAACCTTTGGTGTGCATACAATTAATTCGTGATTAACCGGCAGAGTAAGATTTTTACATTTGACTCACCTTACCTTGAAGCGTTCTGTTTAACGTCGTTAATTCTTTTTCTTTTTTTCTGGCACTCTAAGGGAACAATCCTTCCTAAGGGATGCAAAGCATGCAAATTTTTGGCTCACAGTTAATTATTAACTTCAGCACATTCTCCACTGTCACGGGAGTATTAGATGTCTTTCTTACCGACCATCCAGACTCGCCTTTACCATAGAGTTATTCCTACTAGTCAACGGCCATTAAACGTTTTATTCGGTCGTATCCCTGCTGTGAAGCTCACGAGTTATTAAGCTTGTACGCTCCACGAGCATACGTGAAATTTTACGGAATACATCGTATCTGCGCTCGATGAACATCACTGGTTATTCCTTTACTGTCCTGTGTCAGTATCCTTAGAATCTTTGGGTTAAGTTTAAAGCGTCGTCTGACAGCTGGTAGGAAAAGAGTCAGTTTGAATAGCGATTCGCGACGTTGGTTTCCATGAGGCGTAGCTTTTGCGAGCAAGATATCCGTTAAATGTTACCTGTTATCCAGCGAGAAATAGCGAGGGATTCTCATGGGCGGGACTCGGCGTTTCAATAGGCACCAGTTTAACCGAGGATCTAGTTCATCGACACGTAACGAGATGTCGCCAGTGTGGCTCGACACCCTTTAGCTTCGCCTCTGGCGGACGCCGGGTGAAGCTCGAGAATCTTTTAAAACTCCTCGCCACACCCTGACGCTAGTTTCGCCGAAAAAGTACGCGGAAGCGTCTCGTGCCAATTCGTATAATGTTTCGCGTTACGCGTTTGTCATTTTCGAGGCATTATTTTATACGTTCTTTGAGCGACCGTTCAGCGACAGTGGTTTGATCGTGGCATCGCATGTGCATCGGAGCTTTCATTGATACTGGCGACGCGTTGCGGCACGTCGGCCAACTAATATTGATTATAAAACCGTATAGTGTTTTTTTTGCCTCCCAGCCTCCGGCGGCAGTACACGCGCGAGCGCTACTACTAGACGGCTCTTTAAATTAGTCCTGAACGCCGGCCGGAAGTAAGTGCGCGAATTAAACAACTTCACGTTATTATTTTATCCGGCCGCGAGGCTTTCTGGATTTATCAATTCAGTGGGTGAAAAAGAACTTGATTTACCATAATGTAAGTACACGTTGTTCAATACAAAATATTAGTTCTGTACGTTTCTTGTTTCTTAATTCTACTAACTTTACGATGCGTACCGTTTCACGCGAGACCTCCAAAAAGGTGACGTTTGACTGCCGAACGAATTGAGCTGGCGGGACACCAGACAGACGCCATTATTACTGAGATTTTCTCAACGCGACCGATCAGTATCACGTGTCTAGGGAGGATCTTTTGATCGGCGAACCCTGAAACCCGAGAAATTTGAGACGGCGGAGCCACTTCCGGCTCGTCAGAGAAAATCGCCCTCAGAATTACTTCCTTTCCGTACGAAGAAAGAGTATACCTCTGTATACCTCAACCGGCGACTTAATAAAAACTCAAGGCAAAATCAATTTTCACTTTTTCTTCTATATACAGAACAAAGTCAGTATTATTTTCTCGATATCATACCATATCGTAAATTAAAATTTGCGAAAAAAATTATTGCCACTAAACTTTCCACGACTCTCCACGTGTCATCAAGTGTTTCCTTCATTTCCGGCAGAGCTGTCCTAGGGTCACATTTGAAATCTTTCTATCCAGAGCATACAAAATTTAGCACAATGAATAACAGGCGGGAGCACACGGTATATTGTGCTTGTAAAACAAACAAAAAGAAATAACAGAGAACCGTCGCCAGCCTCTTTTCAGGATGAAACATACGGCGGCAGAAGTGCGGCGGCGAGCCCTGCCAAGGGTTGCACAACCCTTCTCATTTTGCTCTTGCACCGTTTAAATTTTGCCCTCTACGTACACGCGATGTCCAAACAAAAATATTAGTAAGCTCCAGCCGAAGAGGAAGCTGAAACAGCGCCCGATATGCATCGTTAATGTTTCAATCTTCCCAAGTTGATACGCTAATTTACTCGATTCTCAAATTCTCTCAATATCTTCATACATCAAAGCCCATAAAGTTCTTTCATTTCATGTCCTCTGGGAAATAAATTTCTTTTCTCTAACCCTCCTCTTACCTCCGTTTCTCCTTCTCTATCCTTTCGAGACACTTTGTTTACTCGCTAACGAAATATAGATTTTACCCCTTAGCTACGCGCACTGTATGTGCACCTATATACAATTCCCCTGCGACTTTCGTACACCTGAATGAACCTGTAGAGTGGATTCGACTAGGTAAGGCTTTATATAGAGTACCTTATCGAACGTCTTGTCAACCATATCTATATACGTATATACTCGTACGTGCTTTCTACACGTAAGTTAACGTTGTATATACTACGTGTATACGTACGAGGACGCCCAACGTCACCAAGATGGATTCGTATTTGCATCGAAGGATAGAATGGCAGCTAGAAAGGGGATACATCCGTCGTCTAGTCAGACGAATCGTGCGCGGCACCCTCTTACGGAAATAAACTTGCATCAGTTGCGGTTGGTGCTCGATTAGAATTCGTGTCTGGTACCTATTCCATCTTGGATTGCCATACAGTATATCGGTGTTCGAAGGTGTCAGTACGTCCTGATAGATGCCAGTAGATACTAGACACATGCTTGTGGAATGCAATACGGCTCTGACGCGCGTACGTGGTTCGGTATAGAAACATATTTGAGGTTGCACGATGCGCCAGACCCGCATTTCCCAATCGGCTTTGATGACTGAAAGGAAAAACTAAATGAGTAATTTAAAAGAGCACTGGACGGCGGAACCGGGGAGTGAACAGTATTTTCGTATATCCTGGTATATATTTCGTCATCTTTGTTCGGTGAATTTAAAAAATTGCTTTTTTTTCAATTTTTATCATTATTCCACGAGATCGGGAACAAACAATTTCGCAATTAATCTCCATGAAAATTGCATTGGATTGCATCGAGCCCTTCGGGCGGTGCATCGTTATGCAATAACACGATGATCGATGAATCGTCGACAATCGCTTTATCACGCTTTATCATTGCTTATGTTTATTCATAATTTATAGAACGCCCACTTGCATCGTTACAATGTATACGGATATAGAAAATCGTTGGCGAATCAGCGTGCTCTCTCGCAATTAAAATCAATCGATATCCTATTATACGCGGATTGAATAGATTTCGAGGCCTCGGTATGGGATAACGTTTCGTCAAATATTTATTTTTTCTCACTCTCTTTCTCTCTTTTAATCATTCCCTCTTCATCTTTTTACGTCGAAATGCGATCGAGTCCTTCCATTTTCTTCTCTGGTAAGGAAAATGGTATTGGTTGGCTCACTGCGCACGTCAACAGTGTTGTATTCGTGGGAAGCGAAAGCCTTTCTTTTTTTTTTTTGAAATGTCTTCTCACTCGTCGATTTTAACCAGACAATGGATTCTCAGGAACGTCAGAGCCTTTTTTTTCTTTCTTTCATCCCTCGCCGTACTTTCGTTTCCCTCAACCGATTTACACTCTCGAACTGAATCAACGACGTTTTCACGGTCTAGCACCTATATCACCGCGCTACAATTATTATCAGCGTCGGACATAAATCATCGAGACAATTTATCAAAATATTAAAACCTCATGCGTCCTATTGCTTCGTCCGACTTGAGATTGTAATTTTAGTTCAGGGTGCGTGAGGAGGGGTGTCTGCCTGACGCGGAACTTCCGATTACCCTTCACCCTCCTTTCCCTTTTTCAATGTACCGCGTGTACACCCGTATAATACGCAGCTACGTTCACGGCTCCATTTAACGTAACTTCCTGTACAGACTTTCAATTAAGAGTCGTAGCGACTCTTTTTTCTTAACCCGCCCGTTATACACCTCTTCCAATTGAATCCCTCGACTACGATTGGTAGCTAAAACGCTGTAGACATATCTCACGCTTTACAAAACCTTAGCTACTCTCACTTCCGGTAATATCGATACGAGTCCACGTATCGATTAACAAAGGGAAGCGAAGCTCGCATCGTTTCCAGTCGGGTTCGTCGACCAGCCTATATGTTTCCATAGCACCGAGTATGTCATTGCTGTACTGGTATATTTTATATTAAAGAGACATAGGACATTTTCTTATAGCATCCGATACCTACGCTCTCCGCAATGTGTGTTTCGTTACAATAGAATATGGTCTTACGCACACGAATACGAATACGGTCTTATGGCATTTTGTCCACGTAAATCATAAATCAGTCAGAGGCATAGATAGACAGCTTTCAATTTTTCGCCCGGACTGTACTTAAATAATAATTGACAGTCGAGACAAAAAACTTCGAACCGATAGCCCGTGGACGTTAATATATTTTAGGTTAGAGTACTTCTGTATAGAATATTTTCGGCGGCGTCCTAGCAAACGGCGTGCAATCGATAAGCGCAGCAAAAGCCCATTGAGGCAATTTACCAGTCACCGGTAAATAGTATTGACCAACTTTTACATGATAGTCGCGACGCGTAAGGGAGACAATTGTTCTCATGGCACGTTATGAACGGTGTACGCATATCTTTTGTCGGGTCTTACGCATCGCTCTCGCACGCTAATATCGGACAGTAGTTTATCAGTCGAACCAAGGGACTCGACCGACTCTTGTTACGAAGATTAATACCCAGCGCCACCCATATGCCACGTTTTACTCTCGCACAATGCCCGGTACATTTCTCTATGAATAAACTCACTCGATGCGGTGCTCGAGAATATTTAGATTGCCATGATTATTTTTATTGAATGTCGTCGCATCCGGCGTCGAGCTGTTAATTCTCACGCGCGACGACGTTACCGTCAGAGACGTTTCTTTTATTTCTCATTACTTCGTCACTCGGTACCTCCCTTTCTCTCTTTTTTTTCTATCCATTTGCGTGTCAGGGGCGATTATTAATCTTTTACTCGTAATTCGCCATCTTGAACAGAACACTTTATATTGACCACTTACGAACCTTCCAGATTACCAAATATTCTCGTACGGTCCCTGGTACAATTGGCACGTGAAAAAAATTAATTGCTCAAATACCAGTATCTTTTTCACGGTCATTTCCGTGAGCTGCTGACGATTCGTTAGAACAAAGCAAAGGAGGTCAAGGTTTCTTAGTCACCTATCCCGCCTGTAGAGACTTCTGTCATTTTTTAGACTCATCCCACACGTACGTAATAGCCAGCCGTGACAGCAGACTGCATTCTCATGTAAATAAATACGTGACTTCTTTTCTCTCACATCGAAAATCTCATCTGCCTAAGGTCACATCGATAAGTGAGAAACGACATATTTTCATGGCAAATGTTAATCTTCAATTTTAATTAGCTCAGTAGCTACCTCAATACCTAATGGATGCCTGTTAGATTCGAAAAACTCTTCTCCGCTGATTTGCGCGTGCATTTATTATTATTCTACGTCATCTTCGCATTCACCCTACCTGTACGTCACTCTTTTACAGTGTCGTAAGTACGTATTACCGTTTCTTCATCCCTCTAACGAGGTCTGCCTTTTCTCCAAGGTCGGCCAGCACGCTCCGTCACTTTAGTCACTTGACTCCCTTCACTCTCTTTAGTTTCTTCAGCATTGCTAATTCGCCATACGCGCGTTTAACACGACCACCGCGTAGTCAGCGAGCTTGCGTGACAGTGTCCACAAGTATACCCACTGCACGAGATATCTGTCGGGAACTTACGGCGAGCAAGATATACAGTTGCAGGTTGAATATACGTATACGCGTATGGTTCAATTCCCCAGCTTGGCCAAGCTCTAACTGCATTTATAAGCACGTAGCGCGACTGAGGACGAAACAGGCACATAGGTACTCAGTTATTAGGCATTTACGTAGTATGCAAATAATGTACCTGACGCTCCTGCTGCGCTATTTGTATAATGCGCTATATATGTTTATACGTGGAAGGGCTATAGCTATACGAAGGAAAGCGGCCGGCAGGGACACTGGGATAAAGAGCGTTTCTCTGCCGTTTCGAATTTACCATTGAAATTTTGCTGGCACCCGAGCCAATACGTTTGCCTGCTTTCTCTATGTAGTCGCTAAATATCTGCGGCGGACGTTGATTTAAATCACGAATTATTAACACGTACTTTTCACCGGGCGGTTGCTCTATTGTGTGGTAAGTTTTGGAAATAAAAAATTGGCTCAATTCTTTTGAAACTATTTTTTTTGTAACTATCCGAGGGACTTTATGTATTTTTTTAAAAAGTTTCCGCTCTCGCGTCAACGACGGTATCGGGCCACTCGCCGATGGCAACTGTCGAAGTTTCAAACTCATTGTCAACTCCTCGAAGAAAGTCAGAGGCACTGTGTCCCATTAGAAGTTGGTGAACTTTCGCTTGTCAGCCGCGTCCATCCTAGTCTTCGCGAACTTTAGCCAAGGAATCGCGTCGATTTACTCGATGCTCGCCTCTTAATAGAATCCAGTAAACAGGGAAGAGGCGTAACGATAGTTCCAGATGTAGGAACTTTTCATGAGTTTACTCTCATTGTACGTGTCATAGAAATGACTTTTATTCTGTTACCTATTATTTTTTATGTACTCCGCGTCTACAGCCTGGTAAATACGTGGTGATTCTCTTGCATCCGTAAGACTCATATTTTTTTTTACTTGTTTTCGACGCTGCAATATACCGAGGCATCTTTCAGTCAGGGACCAAAGAAAAAATGGCATTCGATTCTGGAGCCGTGAGATCGAATACCGAATTAGCCCTTAGTACATAACACGTGAGCTGGAGGGGATCATGGCTGACCTGGTTCTAGCGGATGCTCTCGTGCACGGCAGAATTCCTCTGCTCTGACCGTATGTGAGTGTTCGTTACACGTGTGTACGTTTCTGTACATACCATGTATGTATATATATTCCTCTGTTCACTTGGTACCACATACGCGTATACGAGGGTGGATTGATAAGTTTCCGGCCTGACCAAGAAATGGCGCCACTAGGCCTACCTGAAGGTGACATTTT
>JARQTI010000415.1:3434989-3487196 GCA_030142655.1 Trachelus tabidus | reverse complement strand
GAAATAAATAAAAAAAATTTTAAATAACCTTGTTTTTCTTAGTCAGGCCGGAAACTTATCAATCCACCCTCGTATATCTATATGCCCACTGTATAAAAACCTCATAGATATAGGTACTTGCAGCTTCCTTCATTACCGAGACTCGATTGGGAGACTCGCTGAGAGCCACCCTGATTAAGACTCGTTAGCGCCGACGTTAGTCCTCGGAGGACGTTATGTACCCATGCCGAAATCGGCCTAATTAGTAACGTCGAGCATCCCGTTGCATCCTCGTCGACGTTCACGAGCGTCGACGGAGCTCTCGGGATAAGTCGACGGCTTCGTGTTGCTCGTCAGACTCGATGTATACCGGCGAGTCGATTTTTCTAAAGGATTTTCAAATTCAAGGGAAATCTAAAAATTCTAATTATGAAAAACCATGGGACATTTGGAGGTGGTAAGTTGGACGATTAATTTATCTCGTTAAAATTTAAATGGAAACTTTTGCTCAAACTGCATCCTGCACTTGGATCAATTTAATTCTACGTAATAAAAGTGACGTTGAGCTATGTTACGCTTTAGACGTATATCGTATGTGTATATATGTATGTGGCATATATGGGACACGTATATCTATAGTCTATTGAATTTTTTATGGCTAATGTCCCGTAACCCACCTCTCCACCGTGTTATAGCGTCGCCTCCTCGACGTTCCTAGGTCGGTTCGCGACGTGGACGCAGTCGCGTGAAACGTCGCCGGGATACCCGCATGAAACGGGGCGATCTTTCATTGAAATAAAAGGATGCTGCCGCCCGCCTAAAACTGTAGTTAAGACTCGCGGTTAATGCACCGTAAAGATAATCGAACGACTCGACTTTTTACGCAGCATCACGCTGGACCCCACGCGGAGTAACGTCGTTCTCATTACCGTCATTATATCCATCTCGCTGAGTTACCATGAACGTGGTCCGTGCGACTTTTGCCAGTATCTTACGTCAGGATTTTTTTTTCAAGTGTTATCTCTACTCGTATATATCCTCGCGCTTTCTTCGGCAGATACGGAGTTATGCTGAACAGACGCGACTGACGCACGTGTTAACGCGCTTACGAATTCTTGGCGATGTATCTGGAAGCTTTTCGACAGGCTCGTTTGAGAGGATGACGTTTGGTGAAATTATTTGGTGTCTTTTCTCGGCCCTTTCTTTCACTCGTCATATATATATATCGTCCGAGTGAAATTTTTCAGAGAAATACCAAGGGACCAGAGTCTTGCAAAGGATTTCCGGGTTTGGCTACAGTGTGCGTGTGATGTTTAATATTTTTTATCACCCTCCAGGGAGACGGTCTGATACTGCATTCTTGACTCGTCTTGGTGCACCTAGGGTAGACGTGATAGATTAAAATGTAGAATGCGCCTCCAGCATCCTGGAAATACCTAGCAAGGATGAGGACCACGTGGCATTCCGTTTTCTGGAATTTTACGCGTTAAACGCAAAAGAACGATCTGCATGTTTTCATCTGGATTCCAAAGTCGTTTTGTTATTTTAGGATACAGAAGATTCTGCGAGTTTGTCTGTATCCATGGATGCTGGTTTTTTTTAATTCGTTGTACGTTATTCTTATTTTTCTTGCAATGCGTGTATATGCACATGAAATTCCAAGGGGTCCGGGTATTTTTAGGATACGATTGATTGTACGCTGGGGTAAGCGTCGGGACGCATAAGATTTTGACCGAATTTCTCAAACTTTTTTTTTTTATAATATTGGATCATCGGGATTCCGGGCACTTCGGGCTTTCACACTGTCGGTATCGCTCGCGATATTCATACGGCAATGGCTGCCTCTTCGGAGCGCTCTAAAATTAGAAAAGTTCACGGAGTCGTCGGTTGCAGACCTATAGATGTCTTCTTGGTCTGCCCACGAAGAATTCGCCGTTTCGCGCGTAACATTGAAATTGTCCAATAGTCGCGCGATCGATTCGTAACGCTTTCTTCCGAGCCGAATGAATCGTCGTAAAGCGATCTCGAGAATCAATCGAGCAATATGCAAAATCAGATCGTGCAAAGCGATTGGAGACCAGTTTTCGTAGCTCAGCTTCCTCCTATACGCTTTTAGCTTTAAGTCTCTTAAGTGGATTTTATCGAGGTCAATGGCCAAGGCACATGCTCCGTCAAACTCTCGAAAGGGACATCGACCATGCATGATTACGTCCTTGTGAATCAGGCTTTATATTTGAAGCACGGTTTTCTAGTCGAGGGCCTACTGATTCCAAATCTCGAGAGCCCTTCTATTTTTGCACCGACTCCCTCTCCCTTGTCTTATGGTCGCCATTTTTTTTATCATCTCCCTCTTTATTCTTCATACTCGTACACAAATTTACCGAATTTCATCGTCACGACGTATTTTCACGATCGAGCAAATTCTGTCTCTTGTCTCCATGTGCTTACCGAGCACGTAGTAAACAAGGCGTCTTTCTATGGCGACACTATTTAAAGGCCGCTTCCACGAACCCGTTATTCCTGGCAGCTTCGTTTCTGCCAAATGGGCCGACTATCTCTCATACCTCCTATAACGTATAGTTCACACTCCAACAATTTGTCGCCCGATCGAATCCCGATAGTACGGCTATCGATCCTTTTCGTCATTCGTGAAACCTTCGCGAATCCAACGCGCGTCCCCGTAAACCCTGAAAATCACTCGGAGAAGCCATAAACGTTCGCACGTTACGCATCCTCTGACTATCCCTCAGGAACTCCCGGGGAACCCCCTGCGGTCTTTGATGTTTACCTTGGCAAAAGGAATGTATACATTTACAAAGTTCTATCTCCTCGGTAGGAATTTAACGAACTTTGTGGGAGCTGAGAATTTTTAAATCTTTTGCCTCGTAGCGTTGATTTTTTTTTACTTTGGTCTTGACAGGTTCCTACGTTACCGACGTCAAGTTTCACCGTTTACTACGTGCAGACACGATTCGAAGTGTTGACTGTACATGCATACCGGCTTATTTGCTCGATAGTAAATAAGCCTGGTGTCGGCTTGTAGGCGTTTATTTTTACGTGATTGTATATAAATTATGTATACCGTTTTATATATGTATAATATTTACCTCGCGTACGAAATATTCTATTAACATTGAATTTCTTTAATTTCAGGCGGATCCGGCCGGGGTGAGGGTGAGGGTGGGCCAAACGAGCTACCGGGCGGTAGAAGAAGTGGGGGCGTTGGTGGGGGTATATTGGGCGTCGGTGGGGGAGGTGGTTCACGTGGTTCCGGTGGTACCGGAAGTGGCGGTGGTCGCTCAAGGGACGAACCACGAAGGCACACTCTCAGCGGAGATCACCAACCCTCCCTTCATCATCAACAGTTCAACGCTCAGCAACTTCATTCCCTTCATCCCCATCATCTGCCACAACCCCACGGGCAATACGGGACTCCGCCCAGTCGCTACACCACCATGGATCTTGAGGTAAATTATTGAAAACTTACTCAATCTGCAAATGCCTGATATTGATTTTTTTTCTAATCGAAAAAGTCCCTAATATCTAATCTTAGATCATCATCCGATCATTTTTTTACTATTTCTTATTACACCAGCACCGTCGACTCCTTTCACATCTTATGAAAATAAGAGCAGATACTCCATTATCTCACCTTGATATTTCTTTTTAATGCACGAGCAACGACCTCTACTGTACCGTTTCTAACCCGTAGGGTCATACTATCCCTTTGAATTTTACAAGTACTACTATAGATCTATTAAACCGATCTGTCTCTCCTCATGGACAAGAATTTGTTCCAAAGTCAACCACTTTATTTCGAAACCGAATTTAATTTCGATTTATAACTGACCAATCTGTTCGATAACCAACATGTAATTTTCTCAAACGATGCGTGTCGTTCTAGTGTAGAAAATTCTGTTTTTGCAATAAATCAGCATTCTTCTAAGTTACCATCCAATATCACATCCTATCAGGTTATTTTAACATTCATCATCGTTGACGAACGTCATCCAACATTTCCCTGAGGAGTTAGCCTATTTTTAAATTACACATTCACAGTCGTCGACCGACGACACCGCCAGCCAATCACATTCGGAATAAAAGTGACGACAATGCTCCAATCGAAACTTCGATTAAAACCCGACATGGAATTTTTTTTAATAAACTGATTATATCGTCCTGATATATTTCCAAGGGTGTAAATCTACTACCCCGAGTGTCGTTGCTCGTGCATCACTCTTTTTCTCTTACGTTATATCAACTTCTACGTGTACCTGTACTATATATAAATCTATAGTATCCATCACGTTGTCCAACCACCAGCCCAGTGTGCTTGTATTTCCTTAATACTGAATATATTCGAAATTCTTATTCTGAGACATTTTTACATTTTTCTTGTTGTACATTTTAAAAAGTCAATTTTTTAAATATATTTCTCCTTCCTCTTCTCACTACTTCAGTCTTGCTCTTCTCTCTCTCTCTCTCTCTTCGCACTCGTCCTTCGGCGCGTCACACACGGCTTAGCTATTGCACAGCAGCTGGACCCTCATGCAGCTACATAATCCGAATGAGAATTTCGTTCAGTTTTGCTCTGGTGGATCAAAGCTGTTCGAATAAACTAGATTTTTTATCATCCAATTTCTTTTTCTATTACAATTTTTTCCAATGAAAAAAAACTGTACCAGTTCAATTAGCGCTCTTACAGACCAATTGCCCTTTACGACATCAGCGTGAAGCGTCATCAGCAGTATGGTTGCTGGATATCTGATACGTCGTATCGTTTTAACAATTTTTCGACAGCTAACCTAACTTCTACGACGTACTCATATCCGGTGCACGTAAAAGAAATGAAGACAGCAGCCGTTATTTCGTTCCATTGGAAAAAAAAGTTCGAGCATAACTATAACGAGTGGTCCAATTAAAAGTAATCACGACAGCCAAGCACATTGTCTACGGTGGTTACTTTTTAATCGTAGCACCCGGTATACGTGTAGCGCGATTCATTTGACTTCCACTAAAATCCATTATTGTTCCCTGGTTAATTAACGTGAAAGTCTATCGGAACTCTTCGAGTGTCGCTTGATGACATTTCTCCTGCACATCATGTACTTACATGATGCACCGCCATTATGTGCACTAGACCAGACGCCATAAGTATACCTGTCTTCTGTGTAATCTTCTCGAGGGTTTCTTCACTGAGAATCCTTTACCAATGTAATCTTCTTCCCTCGGGAAAATCTTGGGTAGCTAAGTACGAAGCGGCTGGGTACTTAGACGTGTGACGTCATCCACCTTATATACCTACGTCCCTAATGATCCAGAGGATTTACCGTGTTCTCGGCACAGCGTCGATTTTGAGGCGAGCGAGAGAAAAGAGACTGAGGGGAGCAAGTGGGGGAGACGAAGGAAATTGAAAGTAAAAATTGTACCCTTAAGGCTCAGCTGTACAGTCGCTGCAAGCAGTAGCGTGTAAATTATACGGTTGGTATAATGCCTGCGAGCAGCGATTACGTAATGCGTCTGATGACATAAACGATGCGCGATACGCACGTCCGGGAAAATACGTGGCGACTATGTCGTGCAAGAAGAGCAGTTTAAAGACCTCCGTAAAATTGCTCGTCCTCGCGTAGGTGTCTGTCATCTTCGGAGGAGCTCCGAGTCGACTTGAAATTGGCGTCATTTGTTTGTTCTTGGTCCCTGAGAAAATTCGGTAAAAAAAATGAGTAAAATCGAGGTAGGACACCTTTTGTATGATTTGTTAAGGACTGGAGCCGTGCTGGTACTAACTGGCCGGATATAGTTGAATCCTTGTTGATTTATTTACAAGCCCATCCCGTATGCTTGGAAAACTTTCTATCCTATCCTGTACAGCCTCTCTACCCCCTGGCCCTGTTGCTGTTTTTTAATCTAACTGTTGTTTGTCTGTGTTTCCGTGTTCTTCGCTAACAGATGGGGACCAAGTCTCGACAGAGGAAGGTAATTTTTAAGATTTTCTTTTCCTACGTATTTCTCTTCTTGTATTGCTATTTTTTTGATGGCTTTATGTACACTAGTTTATTCAGCCCAAACGCATCACCTGAACATGGTTTCACCGTAAGACTGAAATGTTCGCGCAAAATTCAGGTGATACGTTTCTACCGAATAGCCCTGTATATGAGTGCAGACGGGATATCGATGATATTGATTATTAGCATGTGGCACGATGCAATTATCATCTGCATTCCGGTTGATTGAAATTGCTTTGAATTTTTTTTCAAGTATTTTTAAGGGTTTATTGGACGGTGTGACAAGTTTTGTATAAATTTTTCAGTCGCCACTTCCACGGGGTTATCCACCCCCGTCGACAGCGATGCTCTTCGACGACGACCCCGGGATCATGTCCGAAGTCGAGACATCGAGCACAGGATTCCGCAGGGGCGGAAAGCAAAGGAGCAGCTTACCCGTGGTGCGAACCCCGAGCAAGACCTTGGAACGACCACTAGGTAACTGAAAATCTTAAGTGACGAGGTGTCTTCCTCTCTCCTTTATTCTTGATTTTCTTTCTTTCTTTTTTATTTTCCCCTTTTTAAATTTAAATTCGTTCCACCTCCTATCTCATCTGCATCGAAATCAATCAAGGAACATCAGCCGCAGAACGTGGCACGCGGTGAAGGGTGGAATTAATCAAAATTTATTTCGACCCCTTGCTACCGAGATGCCCATAAACATTTCTAAACGGAGCCCTCCGTTCGCGACCTCCCCCTCGCCCATGGCTTACGTAACCACAGACAATAAAAATTTCAAAATAATAAAGCAAATTGATTTTCCTACGTTAAGCGACTACTTCCTCGTGGCAGCTTTTAACGGCTTTCATGGCGAATTCGAATTAAAGCTCCTTCCTATGGGCATCCTTCATACTGGAAAATCAGGCAGCCACCATTAATGTCGCCAGTAAGGATTATCCCGATGCTTGTTTCATTCACGATTAAATCATTGGAACTTTAGCGGAATTCAATTGAACGGATGTTTACTTCTTGAATCTTTCCTCTGTTTACCCAAAATCATTTAATCGAATGACCTTTAACCTGATTCCGCTTCCTGGAGACACGTCGTTTACGTGGAACCGTGTCACGCGTACCAAAGTGGCATCGAATGGCGCTTATTCCTGACAAAACATTGAATTTCTGTGGGCGACTCCCTAGGACTGGTGTTCCTGCAGTACAGGAACGAGACTAAACGGGCGTTACTGCCAAACGAAGTGACCAGTATAGACACCGTCAAGGCACTCTTCGTCAGGAGCTTCCCCAAGCAGCTAACAATGGAGTATCTTGACAGTCCCCATGTCAAGGTTTACATTCACGACAGCAACAAGGACATGTTCTACGAGCTGGAGGATCTGAGGTTGGTTGTCTGCTTGGATCTGCTTATTATATCTTATATATAATATATGGCTTCTTAAGACACTTTCCTAATGTTTTACAATTTTTTGGTTACATTTCAGATCTCATCTTAGGGATATCAGGGATCGAAGTGTTCTCAGATTATTCGAAAGCGCCGATGGTGTTGCTGGTATGCCTGGTCCTATGGGCGCTCCTGCAGGGGGTACTGCACTACCGGCGCATTGGGAGGATCAAAGTTACTTCAGCGAGCCAGAATTCGACAGCGAGTTTCAGCATCAGCACATCCACAAGAGCAAGGTACGTGGAACTTATTCATTAAGCAAACAGCGTTCGTCGTGTCGGATAGATACGGAGTGTAGATAAATACTTTGAAGTTTGTTATTAATCGAATAATCATTTTCGAGGGTGGGATACACGATGGGGTATTAGATAACTTCCACAGACGTGAGAGATGTTGGAATTGACACGTTAGATACATGTGTTCATCTCGTACACGTGGGTGTATATGGAGGCGGTACGGAATTTTACGGCGTTTACGCAATATTTGTTTTATATAACCTGACGAACGCGTATGGTATAGTAATCGGTGATAGTTATACACGAGCCACGAAATGTATACAACATGTTTATTTATAAATCCTATTTATACACTGCTTAAAAATGGAATGACAGTATTTTCAACGTGACTGATGCTACCGGTTGATCCTTAGCTATCGATAAGTCCACTTATTGATTTTGAGCTTGACTCGAATCCAGGAGATTATTATAGGTCAGTATTTGTCTCTTGGAAACATTGTCCACTGAGTATTATTAGTCGCTTCTCGTATGCGGTCTGATACGCTGTCGTGTCAATGATTATAAATAAATAGAAACTAGGCGCGTGCGCGCGGCCAAGTGAATTCTTTCCTGACGTTAGACACGAATCGAAGTAAAGATGGCGTCCAACCTTATGAAAGATATTTTCCTCATTGTTTCAGGTTACTCGTTACCGGAAATTTCCTCGTGTCTTCCCGTTTCCTGCCTCTCCGCTCTTTTCTCTGGCTCAAGAAGAGTCTTAAGGGTCTCGTGTTTCCGGCGTCTCGTGAAACTCTAGCGGCCCCAGCCTTTTGATCTCGTAGGGGTAGATGCAATCCCATCGGCTTTTGTTATTAACCGTCTCGAAACTCACTTAGCCGCGCCTACGATAAGTTCGTAATTCGACGCGGTCGTACACGACGATCCACGACG
Organism: Trachelus tabidus; assembly: GCA_030142655.1. Taxonomy (NCBI): domain Eukaryota; kingdom Metazoa; phylum Arthropoda; class Insecta; order Hymenoptera; family Cephidae; genus Trachelus; species Trachelus tabidus. Next base: position 3,478,611 of record JARQTI010000415.1, on the reverse strand, counting down.
TCGAAAATTCTATTAGGGATTCCGGCTCGATTAACCTTAGAACGCCTTGCACGTCTGGGCGGCTGGCAGATAAACGGCGCCGGAGTACAGCTTCTTCGGGACGTTTCTCCAAGACATTACCAAAGCCTTCTCGAAGGGTTCCTCGGCGCAGCCGTCACAAATGTCCATTACTTGTTTCACTTCCGCCTCGGCCGGCTCGCGTTCCTCGTCCTTGGTCGCGTGGGTCGGTAGCTGAACGCCAAAGCTTGCCAGTCCGGTGAAATAATTGTTATCCAGTCCTTGAGACACCAGGAAGCTGTCGTCCAAGACGGATCCATCGGCCAGCTGTACCAAACCGCGTTTCCTCTTCTCGGAATCTCTCTTGTTAACCGTTTTCTCGTTTAGGGAACTTGGTTCTTCCCTTGCCAAGAAGGAGACCTTAAAGTATTCGATGATCGTTTAATTTTTATCAGCCATCGTCGTTATAAATAATAAATAGACAATTTGTGATTACCTTATCGTCGACAGTTTCTCGTTTAACCAATTTCTTCAGCTCCATCGACTCAACGGCCGTTATCAGATCATCTTGATGACTGTCTCCTGGCTGAGCAGCGGATTTCTCTCTTTTGAAGAGGTTATGGTACTGACCGTTGATGAAGCTAAATCCATCAGCAGCTGCAGCGTTAGTTTGGCTCAATTGAGGAAGCTGAGCTGCCTGGGGGATTTGTCCTAGTGGGGAGGCAAGGTTTCCAAAGAACTGAGCTGTAGCGAAGCTGTTGCCGTAAGAGGGTATACCGGAAATGGGTGGCGGAGCTGTTGACAAGGCTGCCAGGGAATCAGGATTTGGTGGTGGGAATGGCTGCGGTGCAGGTTCTTGCTGCGGAGGGATATTCGGGTGACGTAGTGTCACTCCATTTTGATTTATTTGAAGCTGAACTCCAGGATTGATCTTGACCTGATAAGAAAAATTATATTATTTTCAAGAGATTCGAACAGTTGTTATTAGAGTATCTGGGTGTAGTCACTTACCTGATGATTAATCTGTCCACCGGTCAGAAAAGGGTTCATTGGCAATGGTGGTCCAGTTACTGGAGGAGGGGTCGTAGTTCTGGGTACATTATTATTGGTGTCATGCTCATAGTGATGAGCATGGTGATGCTTATGATCTCTATGTGCCTTTCCAGCAGTCAAAGCAACATTGTACAGTTGAACCATCGTGAGCTCTCCAAGGAAACCACCAGATCCTGAACAAAAAGTTAACGTCCCACTTAATATAAAAAAGTAGTTACAAAAAGGATATACCAAGAATAGCATCAGACCTACCCTGAGGAGCATCATTCCCTTCCAGAAAACCACCACCGAGTTGCCGTTGCTCCTGTCCAGAAATAGCGATACCACCGCCCTTGATGACATGGCCTACAAGCTGAAAAAGAAAGGCAATCTTCCGTTAGAATAAATCCCAAAAATTCTGTCACGCGTCGTTGTCATTGAAAATTTTCAAAATCCTCTAATAGCGATCCGTCACTTATCGCAGGAGCCTTTAACAGCCATGCTCTCGGCCGTTCTCCATGAATACTTTCTCTGGTTCCAGCGGGATGACTTTCGGGAACGCGCGTTTCTCGTTCAGGAAGCTTGCGAAAATCAAGTTCACTTCCAGAGTTTCTATATATTGGCAACAATCGATTCTCCTAGTTCCGGTAGGCTTATAACTTTATGGGTGGACCATTAAGTGGGTAGTTTTAACCAGGTCGGTAGGCATACAGAAGATTTCCTCTACTAACCCTGTTGTTGAAGCCACGGCCTACGCGTTCGTCGTTGACCCAGATTTGCCATTCTCCAGTGCGGCCATTCCAACTCTGACAGGAGTGGTACCACTTGTTCAATCTCAGCGGATAGTTCAATCTGTAGAGGTTGTGGCCGTCTATGTTGAGCATGTAGTAGGAACTCCTGGCGGTATTTGCCACCCAGGAGAAAATTCCTCGAGGCTGATCCCCGACTGAGAAAAGAGTCGCTGTTATGGCTTACAGAATGAATTTCTTTGTTCTCGCGTTGGCAATAGTGCGGAAATATACGATGCATTTGTTATCCATTGGTAATGTGACACCTTTGAGAAATCTTCGTCCTCTTAACTTTTACTGGACTTTAATCGCTCGTATAAATATTTTCTATAATTTTCATACTCGTTCTATTCTGTATATTAATTTGTACGCGGAATTCCATTCCCTAATGTAATTCAGTTATGTCTTAACGATACGATGTGTGTACAGTGTTTCCGGGGACTGAGAAAGAGAAAGACAAAAAGTATCAAATACAGAACTAACGCGCGTGTCCTTAGGGGCCCACATTACTTTCCATCGGTACATAATAAGATAGCCTGGCCTTTCTAAATGAATGGCACAACAAAAAAACTCTATATTTATTTCATCTAATTTAACGTAGAAAGTATAAAAAATGAAATGAGAAACGTTGCTTTATGTCATTTGTTAAGACAGCAAAATTTGACATGGGTTTTTTTAATTGTCTAATTTAAAAAAAAATGAACTGCTTTCTAATGATTTTTCTAATATTTTTTTTTTGTGAATCTCCATTCACTCGCTAATGATTAAGTTCACGATCGGACCTGGTGAGCGGCTCGCTCCATCCCAAATAAACGTATGCGATCGTCAGAAATTGACTTACCGGCGTATGAAAAGAGCGGGTGATCGTTGGTATGATTGTAAAACTTGGTCCACATGCAGAGCGTGAATTCCTGAAGATCCGGCAGATCCGTCTTGTAGTGGATATACTGTAAAAAGTGATTTAAAAGAATTTCAGGACAAATACTTCAAATTATTACGTTTAACTATCGCGTTCCACAAGGATAAAAAACGCTTTTCACTCTTTTCGTTTGAAATTCGCTTTATCGATTATTTTCAATAATTTCGTCCTCGAGTCCATTGTTTTTCTCTAATTTCGTAAAGCTCGAGCTGTACGTTGAATTATTTTTAACGATCCGCCTTCCGCGACGACAGTCAGTCGTCGTGACTGCATCAGAACTTTTAAATCTCCCGCCAAAGCTATTTCTTAGTTTTATTACGTTACGTTTCAAAGACAGCCGTTCCGACGAATGTTTGACAGACGTCGCCCGCAAGGAACGTCGAAATGCTTCTAAGATTTTTGAAATGGTCATTAAAGATTTCTTTTTGGCGGGAAGTCCAAGAAAAATAATATCACATTCCCCAGTAAATTGACCTCGACTCGCCTCAGGGAAAGTTATTTAATAGTCGACTATAAGTACAAACGTTAAACGATGCACATTGCAATCTGGATTCTTGGAAATTTTCTTAAATTCCATTAAATGCATAAAAATACTTATTGAGCTTATGCTTATATAGATTTTCTATCACAGCCAAACCCATGTGTATCACTATATAGGTACTTGTGCCCAGGTCGAATTCCCGGGTCGGAATGCATAATGCGCCCCTGCTTTGTCTCCGGTTCCAAAGCAAAAAAAAAGCAGAATTCCATACGTCCTCCGCAGTCTTGTTACTCGACAATGGATGTTCTTAAGGTTCGCAGAATACGCTCACTAAATTCCTATAGAACTGAGTCACAAGCTGCACCAATTAACAGGTAGGCAGTCACACGGTGGGCTTCTCATTCGCATCGATGATTCGCACAGCGTGCCACTGACAACAAAAGAGGCCGTTTTCATTGAGGTGCACACGCCTCATAACGTGTCGTTAAGCAAAATGCAAAATCGTTCGCAGTCTCAACGATGGCTCTTACACGCAATCCTAATTCAGATCTCAGTCTGCCAGTGTAATCTACAATGACGTTAGCCGTGTAATAAACACGATCACCCGGTATTTACCTTATTGGCAATCGTACTGGCCATTTAAAAAGGAATCATTTCTTAAGTCGCCTCGGATATGGAAACTCGGAATCGTCAAGTACTTTAACCTCAATCCATTTACGACGAATCAGATATACACCTAACGAGTCTTGGGATACTGAATTTTGACGCAATCCGCACAAGCGTAACTTTTAATCCTTGATTAAATCTACGCGTTACTTCGACGTTGCGTGCGAGTTATACATATATAGTTTATATCCGGTCAAATGCTTATTTCTTGCTATATATGTATATTTCGCAATAAGAAAACATTTCACACTGTCAAATGACTCTGTTTTTTATCATAAGGACGATCTTCTATTTACTATGTTTTAATCGTGCAAACGGTTTACTCACGCGTAAGACTTGCGTTGCATTCTGAATCCGTGAATTTCAAAGGGAACGTGGACTGTCGTCGAGCGTATCGAGAGAGAAAGAGGGACGGGCAGGTGCCATTTTCAAGAGTATTGAACTTCCGCCATGTAGCGGAAAGTGAAATTCGCGTTGCCACGAAGTTGACTTCCGCTCGGTAAAGGTGCTACGTGTCCATGGAAGTGATCGTTGGTGGTTTACAAGGCGGCGAAGGGAAGGGAGAGGTGGGAACGGAGGACAGGGTGTTTATTGCTGGGGAAAAGAGCCGAAGCAATTTCACGTTTGCGGACGATGCTACTAGATACACGTGTGTACCATCGCGTATACGTACCACGTGTAATGGTACATACAAGGTATTAAATACAACGTGGAACTTAAATGAAACGACTAGTTTATATTATCGCTGAACGACCGTCCACACGATTACCAGGAATCAGTATTACCAATCTCTCCCAGTATCACTATCAAAGACGACCATTGTTTCTTTTTTACTTTCTTCGTGAGACGGCTTCGTTTTTAAATATAACTTTTAGTACGCGCCGCGCTAGCCAGATGGCGCGCCGTGACTAACCTTACTTGAATTCGAAAAACACTCGTTTACTACGTATGGAATTTATTAGTGGATTTCATTTGATCGATTCATTATCGATTTCAGAAGATTTTTTACAGAATGAATCTTCGTAATTGCCAATTTGACTGTTGGATTAGTTTAATCGTTGCGCAGATTCAATTATTCGTTTCTATTGTCCTTGGGAGAAATTTTGAACGTTCCTCATATTTTTCAATTGTAAGCACTATTGGAATTACCAACCGTCCCTCATCTCTTCCACTCGAAATTCTTTCGATTACACTCCCGTCTATATCTCGCGATTTCTATCTTACGTATATATCCAGTTGACTGTAGCGATTGGTAATAACGTCTTGGAAGGAACGTCACTGGCAAGGGCTCCACTCGTCGACACGATGAAAATTGTTTTCCGATCGCTGATCCGCGATAAAGCCAGACAGCTTGCACGTAAGGAGACACGCGAACTCGATTTTCTTTAGACACCCGTCGTCGTGTCTTTTCAACCTTACATTTTTCAAGCTGCTCATTTGACCTATTTACAAGATTGACTGCGTACACGAAAAGCCTAACCAACGGATACATCCAAGACGGCACATTTGTAATATTTCTCGAATGAGCCACTCGCTGGCAAACAACCGGCTTTAGCTATCGCGTTTTATATCATAAAACCAGTGCTATTTTTAGAACCGCTAAGATTTACGGACGTGTCACGAGACAAGAGAAAAAATATTCAGAACTATAAGTCGAGTCGTACTGGAAACTCCACTGTTGATTATAGACGGATGATTTCCGCTGATTTCACTGGGTACATAGATTATCCGTTACGGACGCACCGTGTGGCTTTACCTTTGTGTGGCAAAATGGCCACTCGATTCGAGGAGAAGGGACGTTACCTGTACAGTAAGTACGTTACACGCCTTAATATCAACGTCAGTCTTTCGTTTTCTCCTGCTTTCATTAACGACCACTTCGCTGTACTATATGCGCACTCTGGTACCTTTTCGTCATATTATCCTGTCCGGTCACTGCCAGTTCCAAACGCATTTGCATTCTCTTGCCCGGTAGTCACTTTCTTTGTTCTCTAGCGAGGAAAGCAAACCTACATTCGAGCTGTGAAATCAGCATTTCTTTTTGTCAGTTTATAAACTGACTTGGATTCTGGGAATCATTTTTTCTTTGCTGGTATTCCATTTTTTTATCACCTTTATATTCAGACGCAGCTCGACTGCGCATGGCTAACAGACTTCACACATGCTGCTTTACGCTTAGAGACGAAATTCAATGCATACGTAAACTCTCCTGAGATCGTCTGATATTTTTATCAGACTTTTTACACGGTTATGTCTGTCCGTATTATAACGCTACTATTTTACTTTTGACGACTTTGTGTTTACAAACTTCCATTCCGTGATTTTCTTTATCACGCTGTGGACTAACCTCAAAGTAGAGCTGCTGGCTCATGGAGACTTTGTACAGCGCACATTGATCCTGCTCCTGCTGCGCCAAGGGATGCGTTTGTGGCAGCGACACTTCGTCGTAACTGTACGTTGCCAAGGGCGACTGGTAAGCAGCGGCTTCCTGATGCAACAGGCTCGAACCTAACCTAGTTGGTATGACGGGTCTCCACTGCGAGGAGATGGCGACTGTCGCGGATAAGAGTGTACAGAAAAGAAGTAGCATTTTGTTCCGTTTCATTTTCTCACGATTACCTGTAACAATAATGGCAGTTTAAATCAATCTTTTTCCCACAATGCATCTCGAACAATTAACATGGAGAATTCCAGCTGACTTCGCACCGGACTCTGAACTCCTGTACGGTTTTCCATAAATAGTACCTATCGCGCGACATACAGAATTTTAATCACTTAAAGAGCCTCGGACGTAACTTTGCGGATTTAACCCAATAAGGTAAACAGCTTCCTCTTATGTCTCGTTCCGTAAGATTAAACTTTTCACAAGCATCCCGACTTGTTGCGACATATTATCCAGTCCTGTTATAAAAGCACGTGTCCTCGATATTTGAAATGGCGTCAGCCGCGCTGTACATTATTGACATGCCTATTTCAGCTTATATCAAATGATAATTGAATACAGTCACTTATTATTGATATGGAATCGATTAGCTACCGCGAGAAGGAGACTGTGCAATTAATCGAATATTAATGGGAAATATTGAATAATTTTATAAGATTCCTCTACAAATTAAATGTATGGTAAATACCACCATGCATGCGTACGGGCATGTGTACCGGTATTACCATTTACGAATCACATGACAGTAGGATTCACATAATTGGTATTTACTATACTTTCTCCGTATGCAGTGTTACCTGGTGTAACGTCGGCTTGTGTTACGCAAAACTGTGTTTATTTTTTTCACATTTCTTTCTATTCATTAATTCATCGATGATGCTCATAGAAATTCGGTAACGTTCACCTGTCCTCTTAGCTCATCGCTCGTTGATAATTTTTGACGTGACAGATTCAACGAGAGTTTCTATGTCGCCTTAATTAAAGTGATGTAGTAGGTTCTATTTAAAATTAAGTGACAATTTTTTCTTTCAACACGCAATCGTAGGCGGTCGCTCTCCGTGAAACTTCGTTTCGCGCGCTTCTTTGTCATTAATATGTTCTTGACAGTGCGCGAGACCGGTAGTCTTACGTAAATGGGTAATATTGTGAAACTCCTGGGTACTTTCGTTATTAGAAGCGACAAATGCAAACCTTTGGATTTTCGTTAATTCTTTACTAGATTCTGATTCGAGCGAAGTTAATGTGTAGAAATTTGATTTTTGGAATTTTAAGATTACATTTTGGTAATAACATTGTTTCTTATTTTTTCAGTACTATGATGCATTTTTGTTCGTACAGTGTTTTACGATGGTTGCTGCTTCGATGGGTCGAACGAAACTGGGTAGCAAAAAGTCACAGATTTTTAGCACTTGAATGCCCGAGCGTTGTGCATAAGAAAAATGCTCGATTCTGTTACGTTGAGGTTGGCGCAGTGGCACTGTGCCAAGGGTAAATATTTCTTGTGAATTTTTGTTCTACCAAAAAGTTGGCTAGCTTCGTAGAATTTTGTGACGCGTACAGAGGCCTGGGGTATTCGAGAAAATGGCGTGAATCATTTGGGCTTTTAAGGTGTGGACGAAATTTTAATAATAGACACACGTCAATTTGACGTTTAGAGTACGGCAGGACTGTGCCGAATATAAGCTGCGAATTTATAGGTTAGCATGTAAAATATACATTGTAAAATTGAACTTCATAGGGAAATCTATTTTCCAATAACAAATTCCTCGGCCAATTTATTTACTCAGTGTGTGATAATTACGCATCCTCACATCTGCCTGTATGGATATACGCTGTATTCGATACTTCGTTAGTTACTTTCGGATTAATTGATTTGAATGTTTTATCTGGGTCGTCTCGTTATATTTTCCGAAATATATATAGCATATTTATAACGCATGCCTATACGCGTTTCCTTTAGAGGATGACATTTTGATAATTGTCAGCGTGTATTCAGTCGTATAGAATTACTATAACTCATTATTTTAAAATGGATAAGATTCTCATGGTGAATCGTACACGTTGATTTCACTTAAAGTAGGCGAAATATATTTCCATAAATGGCTTTCTACATGAGTAACTCCTGTCATGCGACTATCTCCGTGAAATTTAAACCTTGTTGCACGAAAATACCGAAAATTGAGGATCCGACAATATTTTCAAAAATTAATCTTTACATAAACTGCGCGAGCAGTGATACGTCATACGTGGAATACAGATTTTATGCTCAACGGGCTCGACATTCCGGTAAACAATATTTAATCAATACAACCAAAAATTTGATTGGTCATACGAAATATCTGATGCCGTCGATTTAAGTATGACTTTCATTTATTTCCAGTAGAATACGAGTCTTTTTTTTATACAGTAAAAAGTATCAACCCGGATGACGTCCAGATGCAAGGTTTTACGAGCATGTGTCTTCCTGTGAAAGCGAAAGCACTAATTGTCTTCTATTTGATCATTAAAATTCCAGTCTAGTTTAATAATATTAATTAAAAAAAAAGATGAGTCAATATCGCAAAGTTTTTTTGTAATCCGTAATCAATGAAAATTCAATTCAATCGTAATATTATGATTTTTGACAGCCACTGTCATTACCACGTGGTGGTATGCCTCCCATTACGTATTTCACCGACACAAATTAATTTCACTGTTCGTTAATTTTTAATTAATATATTCTCATATCAGATCCCGTATGAATAACCTCAGGTATATACAGATATATACGTAAGTAGCTGTCTGGTGCACTCTAAATCTACATATGCATTTAATAATAAGATATTACACAATACAATGCATACTATCGATATAGCATGCAATTCTTTATGTGAACACTATCCATCGTATCCTCAGGCTAGACTCACCGGACACGAGGATAATCGGATATGGTCCAGACGGCGGGGGTAATGTGGCAGATCCTCGCGGTCTCGGCACAGAAAGAGAACTGGATATCCACAGTGCTTACCTTATGCCTCGTAAACTCAACAGTCAAGGCACAGAGAAAGAGAATTCTCCTACCAGTCTCTTACTCGGCCACACTTTTGCTTCACTTGCACTCTTTGCCACACATGGCTTACTGCCGTTCTATACCTATAGATGTATACCTTTACCTGTAGGCTGTAGCTCAACCTATAGAAAACATAGCTCCACCTCCCTTAACTTTGAAAAGTGAACGTTCGATACCTTCAAGTGGAGGTGGAGTTGCGATAGACAAAAACATTTTGTTGACGAATCACGAAGCGAAATTTATTTTTCAAAAAATGATAATGGCTCGGTGTACGAAGACAATTCGAGAGTCGATGCATCCTAGTATACATATATATGTATATATACTGTAGTTTTCAAAAAACTGCATTAGAATGAAATTTGGATTTTGAATGTTGAACTGTATGTAAAAGTGCAATTTTTTAAGTCGTTTTCTCAAAATATCTTTTCAAGTCGATATAGGTGAACTAACATTCGTATACTTGATCGAAATTGGATGCTGTCTTTTTCTTGTGGCCTTCCTTGTCTACGATGATCTATATGGATCAGTTTCTTTGATTTGAGGATCGAGGATTTTATTAATGGTTGCTATCGCTGTCGGGTAATTGCACAATTCTCAAATGATTTTCGCGAAGCTTCTCGAAACTCAGGACTATGGCTTTGAAAGTGTCCGAGTACATCACCGTATAACTTTCACTCGTGAGATTCCAATGGCTTCGTCACGTGTGATTACCTGGACTCAGAAGGGAAGGGACCAAGGGTCCATTTGGTCTTTAACTGACTTGGATTGATTTATCTCATCGTTTTCTACACCCTTAACGTGTTTTTTAATATCGGCGAACTGTCCTAATTTTATGGTTTGGGAAAGCTGTACGAAATTTATGAAATTGAAATGACTGGACATTCTGAATAATTAATGACTATATCTGTACAGATAAATACAACGGAGACTCCCGCACTTAACGTTCAGTGGTTGATTTTGTGATTTCGGTCACAGAAATAAAAAACGCATGGGAAACTTCATCAAGTTACATAGAAAGTCCATTTACGCGAACGCATCAACTACAGTTTAGATGGTAAACTTAAGCAATGACCTTCGACGTCGGCTAGTTCCATTAATCGCCTTGAAACATAACCTCCGAATGGATCGACGGGTCGCAGCCAATGATCCAGCGTTCAGGATCCGGATCAGACTCTCATAGACAAGTTCAATGACTTTCGTATTAATATTCAACTAAAGCACATCCACGCGACGTAACATTTATAGTTTGAAAATTGAGTAAGAGACAGATCGTAAAAAACAAGTAAATTCAATTAGTCCATCTAAATAGGCACTTAGCCTTCTTGTTCTTCTTATTCGCGTCAAAAGGTCGTGAACGCTTTCACCACTGACCGGTTCACCGGTCCAAAACTAAATTCATCGAATCAGTAGTGAATTGAGGCAGAATCAGCATGTTATGGCGGGCAATATAAATGCATTGAACATTCTCTGAATACAAGACTGGGAACTGATAGAAATGCCCGACGGAAACTGGGTGAACTAGTCAGAGATCAGTTTTAGGGCTAAAGACTTTCCCCACTTACATTCACATGTCGATTTAGAGACACCCGTTAAATCGTCTAAGTAAATCATTGCGAACGATAATCGATATAGAGGTTTGAACCTTTTAAGATTATTTTTTTGTCCCATGCATCGCGGATCGTGCGAAACGGAGATTATAAATCTGCTGACACATTCCTTTCGCGATTACAAAGTATCACGTCAGAGGTACTGCTACCAAGTAGCTAATGAAATATTTGGTAGCCAGTTGCGGATACGGATCTATGATCTATACTGGTGTAGTATTAGCACTGATACACTCTGACGTCATGTGGTTCACAAAATTTCCGTAGGGGCGAACGGCTTTGATACACAGGAAGTCAGCCAGAGCGCTGTTAGAACCTTACACAGAAAATTCACTGTCACTCGGTACGTCCTTACCACTTTTTATAAAATCGGGAATATTACTTGTTTTAAAGATGTTGATTTATCAGGTGGTCTTTGACTTTGAGATTTGCCTCGGTTGGAATTTGCGACCAGAGAAGTCGATGGATGCCCCCTTGATTAATCTATTTGATATCCACAATTATGCTCAACATCTTTTCGAAATTTGCTAACTGTACGATTAATGGACTCGTTTATGAGCGGTTCAATGGAAATATATTTGTCCTTCGAAATTTCTATGGTTTCGATATTGACGATGAATTCGGATTGATCGCTCTATTAATTCGACGTAAGAAGGACAGTTGATCGATATTGTAATAGTACGTGCCATTTTTTATGTATGTTAATACTCGTATAATTGCCTTGTTAAAGTACCTTTTAAAGTGTCTGTTGTTTGATCTCAGACAGATATTTCATGTCTGTCTGATTGCTAGTTTTGACTTCCTTTATTTCATAGGCCATTGGTCGACCTTGTCAACGGATCATTATGCCTGTTATAGAATATAGAGATATTCTTTGTGTCATTGTACTTTTTAATATGGAGTAACTTCAAATTGATTACTTCTAGAGGTATTAAATACCCTGGGTATACATGAAGTATTTAATACCTGTGAGATTGGTTGGGGAACTTTGTAACTCCTTGAAAATCCTTCTCTCTTTCCATTAGATTTTCTAGGCTTAAAGTTTCAAGGGCTGGGCACAAGTTAGCCTTGACGATTTAAATTCAAAACTAATATTAATTAGAACTAGTAATCCATACGAGTTTGGCATTCTGGAACGCTAATGAGGAACGGCACTCTGCCACTGTGAACTTTCTTATATTAATTATTCTCAAGTATTACCTCAGGACTAAAATTTGTCCTAGTCAAGTATATTTTATATCACAAATAGCTATGCTGTAGACCATTCAACATCATTGATAGCGTTCTCCAGAGATCTGACGTCAGTCCCTATATATTGGCGCCATTATGTTCGATATCGATACATGCTTCAGGAATTTACAAAAGAAAGTTATATTGAATGATCGGTCACGTTGAAAAGTAAAGAACTGACAATTATTTTACGTGATATTATCTTTTCGTAATGATACAATTTTGAATATCCCGCCAAAGACCAATTCAATTTCACGTACAGATTGAATCTAGTAATTTCTTACCTCATGCCGACACGGAGCGTAGGCATAAATAAGCAATTACATAAAAGTGTAAAAGAGCGTCTATATAGTAAAGTCACGCACAGGCGTCAGTGAAATTGTATCTTGCGCCACTTATCGTTACTTCTATCTTATAAGGAAGTGCCATAGGTGGCAGCACCGTCGCAATACGCACGCTACGGAGAATTATTAAAATAAGTCACTAGACGACTTCTCATTACAATCCTCTAGGGATTTTATGCTGGAATCACGTCGACCAAAGTTATCAAACCTTTGTAACCCTCGAAACGAATTAGATTCGTTACCCAACCTCAATTCGCTGTTTTTCACCCTGCGTGCAAGCCTCGGTTACGTGTTTGTGGGCTACCCGCCCGGATCCCGGAAGAATTCGTTAATTCCTACTCCCGGCTTAAATGGCAATTCAGAAGTTTACGTCGCGAAATTTCCACGCAAAAAACGAATCAGTACGGTGCGGGTAGTGGATGACGTGATAGAAAAAAAATGTGATTCAAATCAGATAACAATAGTGAAATGACCACTAAGAAGTTTACCAGTGCGTACGATATGTCGCAATATCGTATTGCTCGAGACGTCTGAAAATCATTTCTATTTTTCTTTGTTTCAGGTAAGAAACTTTGATCCATCGTCAGTATGCCTAATGTCCGGGTGGTTAAATATTCAATGGTGAGTGATTTGTGATATTTGCACTCAAAGCACACGCATTAATACGAATTGCATTATGCAGTATGACTGTCGGGAATGCCAATGCAGTAACTAGGATTATCTAGTCATTTCCGTATGTTACAACAAAACGTAATCTCACGGAATCACTGACATCCGGTATTCCAAGTTTCCTGTCTTGCAGAGCTACTAAACCTCTTCTAAACGTATCCAAGTATCAAAACGAAACGGAATCTAGTTCGTTCTACAACAGTGACTCAGTATAATTATTTGACCTGACATTCCCTAGGTTGACCTCTAAGAAAAAAAATTATATTAATATCAAGGATCTTGGGTAGAGAGAGGTCCATCGTAATAACTAATAACTTAACGATACCTTAATATCCCTAGAGAATCAAGTCCATCTGTGATTCAAGGTTCAATTCGTCATGTCGAACAAATAAGGCAAGTCTAGACTTTCCTTGCTGATTATCGCTTAGTACGAAATGACGAATTAACACACGTGAGTCCTGATCACAATTCGATTAAATGATCTTTGACTAATTGTATATACATATATATATTTTTTAACTCTGTATATATAGTTCATTTTACGTCATCCGTCTCAGCTTCACGCTCACCTGATTTCGTCACTGTTCGCTTCCGTCAGCTCGCTAGGAATTCTTATTGTATTCCAACTGTCTATGGGAATCGATCGTTACTCTTGTGCCAATCCAACAATCACGCGATCTGCTTTACACGCGAACCGGTCTCAAGGAAATATCCTTGCACTTGCTATTCATACATCACGAGTAGAATTGTCTGTGGAATTGCGGTTAAATGCTGGGCGTTCCGTGCTCAGCAATCGTAACGCGCTTGATGATACTCGTGTAATGCTTGTTTAAGCAATACGAATTGAGATAGAAAGTAAATACTTAAATACGTTTTTATACACAAATATATGTATTTGGAAGAGTAAGAATTTTTGTTACGAAAAAAACGTGCACTGCCCCTGCGGGGTCTTTGTATGACGGAAGTGATCGATTTCATGACTTGCAAAAGAAAGAGAAAAAATATGGGTGACTCTCTCGAGAAATTGAAAGTTGATCTGTTTCATCGCACCGTCACGATCAACTTGCCGATTATGGAGTATACTGTGGATGCACGATTTTTGGCCATACGAATCATTATCATATTTCGATTAAAAGCTGATACCATTGTAAATTAAATTTTGTATTATTGTCAGTATTTGTTTGCTTTTTTGAGAAAATTCTCCCGAAAAATCATAAAACACAAATATCGTTACGAGAAATTGTTATATAACTGCTGCTGTAATTTCAAAGCCTACAGTTAATTTTCGTAACACTAATTAAAATTATTACAGTCAAGGGTGTAGAACAATTTCCTGAAGATATTTGTCCTAATTATAAAATATTCTAATGGACGCACAGGCTCTGGTAAAAGTGGAACGTGCTGGTTTTATTCGCTTATACTAATACGGTAGATGTAAAAAAAAAATGTTTTGACCAATGGCAGGTGGTATAAGTCGGGCAAAATTTGGCTAACGACCGTATAAGTAGACATTTAATAGGCTTCAGAAAATTGACTGTGTTATAGAAGTGCTCTTCGAGGAGCAGCTGTTTTTATATGTTGCGTAATTGCTTCATTTTTTCACTCCCGCTTCGTCCTTTCTCAAACTTTTCACTCGTGTAGACTCGAACCACTTTCAAATAGTTCACTACAGGTTAACCATTAGATCTATTGGTGGAAGACGAAATTTCACTCTCAGATTGGTCCGCCCAATCGGGTATTAGAATTATAGATGAAAATGATAACGATGCAAAGTGATATCAAGATCACTATACATTACTTTACATAAAAAATATTATACTGGTTAGAACTCGAACTTTCGCCTGGAGATAATACCTACTCAAATCTCCCGCCAAAGTGTCTCCATCCTGCGGCGAGCAGCAGCACTAACGTCCTGAGGTAATTAGTTCATAGCGAAATCCAGGTGTTTCAGGTAGAAACAATGTCCAAAGAATGACGTGAATTCGACTCGAGAAACAAATAGAACTACCATATCTTAGCAACCTATTTTTCGAGCCTTATTATTGTCTGTATATCCAATTGATTTTATAGGATAATAAGCAAATATAATTCTCTGTCCCTCATCATGACGTTTGATTTCCCAATAGCAATTAAAGTCGTCCTGGCTTCGTGACCTGTTCAATTCTGGAGCAATTCCTTCCAGCTGGAGAATTCTCTAACGAGAAAACGTTCATCAACTAGGGAGAAGCAGCAAGTATTTCCAAGTAATTACGAAACCCTTCGAGCATTATCTTCGAATTCAGTTTATACTCATCGATTTTGACACCTCGGAAGTTACGACCCGGCATTACACGAAAATCCTCCGATAACCATCTTTATTGGCACTTGCGGCATTTCAACAATGCCACATAAACCCTCTATTATTGGCACAATGGCTTTGTGTTGGAAGCTGGTCATGGCGTGGAGTATACTTGGCCTTTCAAAAAGAAACGTGCGATCGACCCGACAGCTGGCCATTGTTCCTAATTTTTCGAGGATCTAGATTCGTGAGTGTCTCAACGATCCAGCCTCCTGATACGTCACAATTATTTTACTCTACATCCTGTCGAATTACGTGCTTGTCTATGTCGAGTGGAACTTGATACAGCTTTTATTTTTTTCTACAGTATTTTCCAACTGTTGACCAACTGCATACCAGCGAGGATATCAAGGTGGTTCCATTCTCCTAATCAGTATTGACTTCATCGACGCCTGTGCGAATTCGTATTCGAAGCATAGTGGAAAAAAGTCATGGTTCTTAACGAGAAGCCAGGCATCGATACGAACAGATAAATCAGAAGGCGAATGAAAGAGCCTTGCGGGTTTTACGTTACGTAAAGACTTGAAGAAAGGTGGTAGTCAACCTGCAGCACAGAAGAAGGTCGACGCACCGAACTGCTGCTAAAAGATATCGAATCGTATTTCATCTCGTACAACGAGTGACCAGAGGTTGTGGCTGAAGATCGGAGAACTCGACGCTTGGATTTCCAAACAAACGAAATTACCAATAGAGCACTTGAAAGGGTGCGAACTTTCGAACGGATTCGATGAACGAACACTTGGAGATCCTTTGATAGGAACTTGGAGAAGTTGGAAAGTTCCTAACTCCCTCGCTCTGCTACGCATAATGGAAGGATCGAACTTGGTTAAAAAGCATCTTGATGGAAGTTTAGAGGAGTAGATGTTTCTCTTTGTTTATTTTCGCACGTCACTGTTGGATCATTCTCCTCGACTTTTACTTTGCGTTTGTATGATTTTTTTCTCTCTATACGTGACTATCCATTTATTTATATCTCGCGAACGAGATATTTGTACAGATCTAAACCATGGGAATTATGGTAAACGTGGGCGTTGTCCAGGAGTTAAGAAGTCCGAAACCTGATCCCTTTTTGTTTGAGGCGAACAAGGCACCATGCTGACTGTGAGACTTCTGAGCGTTGGGTTGTGCAATTTTAGGCCTGAGGACAGACCGTTCATTTTTAACCTAGTTTCGCGCAATGCGTTTCTTCGCCTGCGAACCGCCCCCTTGCGAAAGACAATGCCTCCACGTTTGGTCACCTGCATTGTTCGAAGTAGCCGATTATTGTTCGAACAGGTTTCCATTACGCACCGAGATCGATTGTTAGACGCGTGAGTAGTCAGTTATGCAACAGCTATTTATTCGCATACAAGTCATCCATCTGCGACCCACGCCACCTACCGTCTTAAATATCCATATATAGATATAGAACAGAGAAAAATCTTGAAGTGACTTCGATATCGTAATTAATCAATACTCATTAAAAATCGCAGGAACCACAAATATCCAGTAACAAAACGAACCAAATTGTTCGCAAACATTACTCAACGTTTTCGTCCATTTTTGGAATTCCCCCTCGGGCGTAATGCATTCAAAGTAACGAGAGCTGCTCACGATCGACTAACAAGACAATAAAGGGTAATATAGCTGTAATCAGAGATCTCGTTAAATTCGTCGTTATTCAAAATCAGAACAGCCCGGAACGTTTGACTTTGCAATTACCGGTCAAACTATTTTGTTTAATCCTGATTAGTGGTGGCTGACGTCATACTCCATTTCCACATTCAGCATCAATCATCGTCAATCACAGACTCACAATCAAATACAATTTCTTACCCTGCTCTGATTAATAAAATCTGACGTAGATGATTTTTTTTTTCTAAAAAAAAACAAAAGATAATCAAATAGGTATATCGATGTATCTTTCATTATAAATTAAATTCAATTTCTCACCAACTCCAAATTATGAATGCTACAAGCGATTAGGTGTGACACCGACTGTTATCAGTTACTCTAGAGATTTCTATGTAACCTGCACATCTTTGTGCATCTAAATGTAACTATTCCGTGCTCGATCTCAATGCGTTGAATAGGATAAACAATCTATCATATAATACACTGTAAACTATAGTATCAGAATATTGATGGATATGTCCATTGCAGATAACAGATCCATTTCCTTCTATTCGAAATTTAGAACTCAATTCGCTACTCGCCATGCTTGTATCATGCGTAGTTAAATATTTAGATAATTAATAGACACTATATGCGTGAGTATCACTACTCACCAGACACATACAGTAACTCACTATGACATCTGACATTAACGATCAACCAGCATGGGTGACGTGAGAAAAAACATTAAACTAAGAGAAGTTAAAAAGAGAAAAAAGGAAATCAAGAAGAAAGTGCCACCCGGTTACTACTCTACTACTACTACTACTACTACTACTACTACTAATGGGAGTCTGTACGGATCGTTAAACTTTTTGTTTCTAGTCATTGTAACCAAGCAAACCTCACGGGACTAGGACATAGGAAGAAAATAAAAAAAATCCGATAGATAACGTATATTAGAAAACTCATTATCATATCCTTGAATGAAAACCGAGACGTCATGTAATTTCTACCGAATTAAGTCGCTACAACTTTCAACATGGCCCCTGTGATATCTCATGGCTTATAGAACCCAGGACGAATTCCTACAATGCTTTTATAGGATTCCCCGAGCGTGTAACTGCTGCAGCCCAACATCACGGGACTTCGCAATGCTTGGATTAAACGGGCCGAGCTTAATATCCGGTTTACAGGACGAAATTTTGCCAGTCCAGACTGGCATATACCGACTGTATATGTTTATTCAATTCCTATATAGATATACTCATATAGGTATATCCCCACGTGTACCGTCAACCATAATACCAACTCTTAATACGCTTTCGTAACTCGACACTGGTACAGTAGCTGTACCCCGTGTACGTGACAAAAGAGAATCAACGTCGCGACGTTAAGTCCGACCGATTTTTTGGTGAAAGTATTGGGCCACGTAGCCAACCTGCCGTCAAATCCATAGTGAAACTGAGATCTATTTTCGTGACATCATATTGAAATTGGTTGTTCAGTCCGCATCAAAGTATCTGTGTATCTTGAGTATATGTAGAGTATATGAAATATATATACTGTGAGAGAACCGTATATACTTATAATATTATATGTATAATATAAAATTTGAATATTAGAGTATAGGAGTAAAATTTATTATATGTATATAGTATCATTGTTTATCATACAAGTCGTATACGTGCGTAAACCGCTCAGGTATATCCCGTAACGTAAATGATGCGTCGAGCGAAAGTAGTAAATATATATATTCAGTAATTCTTTTACCGTCTATAATGACGCTTTTTACTACGGAGTTTAATGATTTTCCTTGTTACGCGTTCCGTGTATCTTCTTACATTGTTGATATTTACCATTCCAAGTTCCTAATGACTGCTTCGTTGTTGAGGATTGTCGTTACACACGTATGACGTGGCCTGTCTCACGGAGACAAATTTAAAGAAATTTCACCTTCGATGGAAAGTCTTGAGGAGATCGTAGATACAGCTTATTGCTTCCTATCCAAATCGCTCAGAGCATAAGTAGCCGCGGCTGTACTGATGCCACGCCCTGCGATTATAGTGAAACCTAAAGCCTGATATTCATCGTTCGCGACACTCTTCAGAATCTCGCGTTGGCACGTATTCAAGTGATTTTTCGAAGCCACTCATCCACGATACTAATTAACGCCATTCAATTAGTCGTTATCGATCTGTCGCGTATACTCAATGATTTCTAAAGGCAGATGCGCACGTAGACCGACTCTTGTCGCAATCAGTAACATCTCAAAGGAAAAGGATTCTTCTCGTACAAACAGACCGTACAGCAGCGCCACGATTAATTACGGGATTGTCTCGAGTCAAAGGAAATATTTCTATGGAGCATAGGTTTCATTTTTTTTCATCTGCTTTTCATCTATCTCGCGTATACATGTTTGTCACTTTTCACTGTAAAATCTTTCGGCAAACAGCGAGAGTTTCGCGTATCGTTAATTACGGTGGCCCATGAATGTCTCGGAAAGGAGCAACCACGTGAAAGTATATAATTGGGCATTACTGTCTGGCGCGTTCGCACGACAGCGACGATAGCTTGTCTATCCCGTTTCAACGTTCGCCGTAGTGTATGCTATCGGTAATAATTGTTGAATTAAATTCGTTACGTCTTTCGCTGTATCTTTGCTCGCTGTAGGTCTGGTTACTTATGTATTCCATCTACTTGCTCACTGAGCACTTATATCAGGCTTTAGTTGTCTACAACAGTCGCCTTGCACTTGAATGTCTCTCGTAGTCAAGACCTTGGCTGCTCGCGGTAAGCACGTTATGCAGGCAAAGTACAGGTATACATCGCGTGTTTCCATTGCCTGCGTTTTGCTTGAATTTTGAGCGGTCAATTTAAAAATACGTTAAGACTCGCTAGGGGTACTGGCGCGTGTTTAATTGAGGGATTGGAAAGACTGTTGATTATTTTTCTTTTTACTCTATGCTTTTTCGTCTCCCGACACGTCAATACGATTCACCGGCGACTGCGAATTTTTACGTGCTAAATATATCTATAGATTATTCGACACGTGTTAACGTTGCGTCTTGACTCTGTCGCGTTTCAAATTTTTGTAACTTAACATTGATTTTATACCGGGTGTCGTGTGGCTTTGATCAGTCGTTTTTCGCGAATTATGCGTTGAATATTCGCAATAACAGTTCACTTCGCGTAATACGCAACACGTAGTATGCTTTTTTTTTTGTAGTAAAGGAGAAATCTGCGATCGTGATGCTAACATGTTTGCATGGAAGTTTTCATCGAGTGTCAGACGTGGTATGTGCGAATAAATAAAGATTTTGTGAAATCCGACAAAACACGCTATACTTTTAAACGCAACTTATTTTTGCTCAATGTGAAACTACGGAAATGACAAATTACGTATTACTGATAAGTTCATTTCTGTCAATCATGTTTTGATAGATTTTTCGATCGCAGCGACAATCGAAATTCGGAAATCAAACTGTTGCCTTCTCGATCTCGATACTCATTGGCGAGCGTCGTTCTACTTTCGTTAATGTCCTCCCGTCCTAGTTTTTGTATTACGTAAATCCAGTAGAGCGTAACGCTGTTGCGGCTATGGATGTTCGCCGTTTGATGAAATTCTTAAATCCTGTTGTAAAACTGCTATTGTCGAATGGCTATGCGATTACTCGATGGACAAACTTTTGCGGTCGGAAAAACTCGAAACTCGCCTTTAACCCGTCGTAAATGAATTTCTGCGGGGATTCTTGGGTTTTACTTCCTTGTACTTAGGTTTTCTTTTCTCTTTCTTTATTCTCTCTCTATATAGTTGTTCGTTCTTCTTTACTCTTTTTTTTTTATCTTTTTTATCATCCTACGCGAGAACCCAAGCGAAACTTCTTGGTATCTTTGGAATTCGCGCGTCAATTCAAACTCCATGTTTCCTACAAAACGTTCAATGGCTCCTACTTGCCAGATCAATCTCAACTATTCCATTACGTTTTTTCAATAGATCCATTCAATCGAAAAAAATGTCATGCTTAATGTTTTATGAGAATAAGAAGCGGGGGACGTGGATGATACATATAGGATTATAGAGACTACCAGGTTTAAACATTGATTTAACGCACCAATGTTTCTCGAGGTCGTATAAATTTATTTCTATATATAATCCTATTCGATAGGATTATAATACGTTAAATTATCCATGCTTAAAATTACTTAATAATTAATTTTCAATATTCAATAAAGTATTTTACTAGAATACAGTCGGTATCTATATTATGGCATTGTTCGATTCTAAAGTAAAAAATGCACATCAGACACTTTTTTCTTTTAAATCGAATCATTTCAGAAGAAAATGATTGTCTTATTTTTCTTCGACAATTTTATAACATTCTATCGATTATCATTTCCTATATTTCCAAGCAATTAAAATTTGCCACATTCACTTTTGGCATTTTTCAAAATTGCCCCACCGAATACCCGCACCGGTGTTCTCGTCCAGGAGATGAGCATTAATGGTCCACCTATGAAAGGACTTCCTCTTCCTATTTCACAGTGGTTATAGGTCAGGTCAATAAGCTGCATTCCCAATGGTTCCCCACGTGGTCTCATCCTGGTGGCTCTTCTCGTCCTGGTACTCCTGTCGCTTCCATGATTGATCCTTACAGAAATGATCTTCTTGTGGTTGGTAGTACCTTCCGAGTCTCTCTTGTGAAAATTTTTATCAAAGTGTTCATCCTGCTCCCCCGTGTACTCCCTCAGGGTGCTGTCGAAGATACCTTCATGCACCTGGTTCATTATCTTGGCTGGGTACTTGGCAAATCTACTCGTGAAGTTAGGATCTACGAAGATGTTTGGAGTCTGCGAAACCGGATCTACGATTCCTTTGACAGGAGCATAATTCTCATTGAAGGTAACGTGATCACTTGGTGCTTCCGGTTTACGGATGGAAGGATAATTATCTTGATGAGCACCTTGTCCCGTGTGACTCGTCAGGCCGTGTAGAATTCTTCCACGTTTAACTGCCACGTTTTCATCGACTCTTCTAAGAGCAATCGGAGCACCTGTACTCCCGTTCAGATCAAATTCTGGACCAATTTGTAGAACTGGTTCACTTTCCGTAAGCTTTGAAAGTGAAAGTAACGGTGGGTTAATTATTAAGGATGGTCTGTTATTCGTGGGATTAAAAGCTGAGGCCAAGACAAGATTGAATCCAAGAACGAATCCTTCTACTCCTTCTTCCAGTCCTTTGTCAAAGTCCGTATATTCCTGACCAACGACAATATCTCCGTTGCTTGGTATCACGTGACTCACCAACTGAAATAATCATTTCATTCTTAAGGAGATTTAGTGATTGTTAAAGTAACCGCTCCATCTAGGTTTGTTTCAAGTAACTAGATAGTTACTATGGTGAAAGTTAATGTACAGATAAGGTAGAACACTGCAAGTACAACGAAAACCACTTTATGCTACAAGTATCTTAAGGACTTTATCTGATAATGATTTTTTTTACAAATTTGAATTTGATTTAAGGGAAACTTGATTACCTGGCCGTTATAACCTTCGGCCTCGATACGTCCATCGATCCATACAGCATAGTGGCCGTTTATATTGTCCCAAGTTTGACATATATGATACCAACGATGCTCCTCGATAACAGTCGGATGCGATAAGACTTCCACATTATTTATTTCTAAATGAACACTTCTACCGAATGGCGATATCCATGATCTTACCAATCGATCTTTTTCGTTCTCTTAAAAAAAAAAAAGTAAAAGCAATGATTAGTGTTACTATGCCTAAAAAATTATCGTAAAAATCTAAGCCCTATACGACGGTTTGAACGATGGTTCAAATTAAAGCTGATCTAAATTCGCCATGATAAATATTCATATTTGGTTACAACTCGTGATCTTATCACAATGCCAAATCAATAACTCATACAACAGGCAGAATAAAAATGATATTGACCTTAGTGACTCGTGATTCTAGCGTTTAAAATATTCCGAGAAGATTGCGTAAATGGTTCAGGGTCTTTCCCATTACAACTGGATCTACAGACCATAGCGGGTTACGTTTGCTCCCTGGTCTAATAATCAAGAGAGGTGACTGATCTTGCAACCGGACGTTCAATTACAGAATATTTTTTATACTCACTGGAGTAGGAGAAGATCGAATGGGCGTAAGTCAAATTCGTAGACTTTACCCAAAGGCAGAATGTAAATTCATCAATTTCCGGTACCGGCAATTCCCATCTCAAGAACTGTGTACGATGAGAAATAAAAAACATTAATGTAACAATCCGGAGGATTGATATAATGAATATTTTTATTGTGACGTCTCAGATTAGCCAGCCGTGAAATTAAATAAATTAACATCCTTTCTCACCTGTATGTAACCACGCTGAGTCAGGGCAGCTTTGTGAATCGGCGTGATGCTCTTTTTCTCGGTATTGAAGAAGTTATTTTTTTTCGTAAAAATTAAATTATCCTCGTTTGTCGATCGGGCCGAAACGACAAGAATCGAGGCCAGAAGAAGACCAAGCTTAAGCTCCTGTGACTTTCTCATTTCTTTACTTTTACCACTATCGAATATATTTGCGAACGTCATCGTGATCTCTTGGGAGTGTGTCCTTCCCTTGTTTTATTCTTTCTTTCCTTAATTAAGTTTGGTCTTGCTATCCTTTTCGCACAATAGTAACCACGTGTACTCTGTAGGCGTTTCGATTATTTCGCACCGCAAAGGCTTTTCACTCGCGATACTCAGGTATATCTTTATTTTACTTTCCTCGCCTCTTCTTTATCGGCCGTAACGAACACGCTTACTCGTGAAAAGGGTAACATTTCTGGGGTTCTTGAGCCCCATTTAAACTCGTATATGTCTGATCAATTTGCAATTCTATATCTACCCCTGACACGGCCAGTCGATAGTCGCAGAGTTATTTTCAATCGATGCAATTGATATCCCGTATTCTCTCACGGCATTGGAATATTCATAAGATTCAGCTGACTTTTGTGAATTTGCATGACGATTGGCCAAAGTCAAACTGAGAATGTTTCTGGGTTAATTTTCGTTATAGTCACTTTTATTATTATTTCTTCTTTACTATAATCTACTCCCTTTCCTCCTCCTTCTCCACTTTCAGTATGGCCTCGATACTCTTCGACTTTACGATATTCTAGATTTCTTTTCCCTCTCACCTAATTTGCGATCCAATATCTTGTAACGTCCAATGGAGTTACCGCATGTGTGTTAAGTTTCCCTTGAATACAGCCCACAGCACGTTTCACTGTACGTTACTCCACGAGCGTATTTTACGTAACGTAAAATGTCGGCCAATATTCACAGAGCGAATCTGAAAAAGATAAATGGATTCGTGTATTGATAAATGGATTAAGCACAATATATACAAAAAAAATGATGCAGGATGCTACCGACGGAACAGAATTTTTTGTAGCGTGCTGAAGCATAGCTAAATATTAATTTCCTAATGTCATTTTTATACACGTATTTTGGGGCACCCCGTTTCATAGATGCCCAGACACGCTTCTGTGCATTCTATGCTAATTCTTTTGGTTTTTTTTTTCACTTCTCACGTTTTCGCAAACGATGTGGCAATAATATATGGTTATTTGGTAATTAATTCCCGACCCCTTTCGCGCAACTTGTTAACAGGAAACCATGACCTAGGCTCGTTAGCCAAACCGGCAGAGACACGCCTGAACGTATCGCAATAGACAATCGCCAATTGCCATTCCTTAACGTATCTTTATTACATAAATTTTCCCGTGGAAAAATTGCGACACCGCTCCCTCGTGTTTTACATGACGTTGAGTGTGAACAGAATGGAAAATACATTCCGGCCACTCACGTTGCTCTACTAGAATACCATTGTCTGTAATATTCTCCCTATACATTGTTGTCCTCGATCCATAGAATTTAGAGCGAAATCGCAACGCTCGCATTAGACAAGAGAATTGAGTAACTCGTTCAATTTTATAGGTAAAAAACGTTCACGCTCTTTGAAGAATTGTATCGATATTAACCATCGATTTTATAGTTGGATATACCGACCTTGAACGGTATTTAAAAAAACAAATTAAAGAAAAAGAAAATCGTAATGCCATTTCCGCCTTGGTATCTGTACTTTCTGAAAATATATATAAATATATATATATATTCTCCCGTGGCAAAAATTTTATGTAGCGCAAGTCATCGCGTGAAGTCGGCTGCTTTTTTTAAGGAAAAAAAAATCAATCCGAAATCTTATAGAGACGTGATGTAACATTGTGTCCGTGACCCTGAAGTTTTTCCAGGATTTCGTGACGTCCAATCGGTAAATGAGAAAACAAAGTCGTTCGTTTGACTGCGAAGAAAGGATTTTCGAAAATCTTTCTCGGATTCCAAGAAATTTCAGTAAATAAAAAAACAATCTCCTTGGAATCGCGTGACTAGTTCCATTACTCAAGAACAAGCCATACTTTCGTACCCATGTTGTAGGGGAATAAAGTTTGCCTATCAAATTACTTGTTTCTCTTTTCTCTTCTATTACGGCGAAATTCATTAATTCATTCGTCAATGAGCGCTGATTTTGATGATAAAATCGTGTCGTCGTTAAAGTCACAGTCAACTATCTCGTTTCACTTGGTGATTCCCAATTGACGATTTTTCAAAAGATAGCTTGATTTCGTGGGACATACAGAGCAGCCTTTAAACTAGAGTAATGACGATGATACTCGTGGAATGGAGGTGTGAAATTAATGTCCTTGTCCCTTTGATAAAACTAATTACCGTGAAGTAGAAAGTAGCGCAGACACTATTGTTTTTTATTTATAAATACGAACGAAACTTTCAAATTAGTCTATTTGTTTCAATTACGTAAAGAGCATAAGGGATATAGTATATTAATTGGTTACCATATATATTAAACGTTAATACATGGATAAACAATGTTGAAACTCGACAGATCCATGTACTTCTTATACCTTTTTGTAAAACTACAAATAAAATCAGTCAAACCTAACCTAACACTTTTGCAATGACAGCACCGTGAAAAGACATGGGGAAATGAAATTACTATAAAACACGATTAATCAGGTTGATTTACATTGCACGACGCAAGGTAGAACCAAAAAACGGTAACGTACAATAACCCAAACAGCATACATGGAGACAGGAAACTTGACTATCGTAATAAGAGACGTATATGCCACTGCACTGGTTAAAAAAAGATTGCCAAATCACCGTATAGACCTACCCTCAATAATTGTCAGCCAATTAAACGCAGTATCCACTCCGCGTAAAAACTAGTCACTTGCGAAAGCATAAACGAGGCACAAAACAAAAAAATGTTTTTGAATAAAGCACAAAAAATATTGAGGATAGTTAAAAAAAAATAGACTATCCTCAATCGATATTCCTGTATCAGAAAAATCGACCGGCCACTGTATTAATCTGATAGCGAATAGCAGCATTGAGTGCTCCGACACAGCAACCTGAACAGCGTCTTATTCCTCAGCAGAAGAGAACAGAACTCGTTTCGTTGGTGGGGTTGGGCTCTGTACGTTGCTACTTCCCATGGAGAATTCGTTACATCACTCGAACGTATTAAAGGTTATCCGGAATGAAATACGGATGTCCGTTGCCCGTGCTGCTGTTTATAATTCAAAAAAGATTACCCAAGAGTTTTGGGAATGTGAATTTGCTAAAAGTATTTTATACCATTTATTATCTAACTTTATAGTGTGTATATAGATGTAAAATGTAGTTGGGTTAGATATTTTGGAGCGGGATAACAGCACACTTTCTCATAGCTTTCCAGGTCGAAACTTATACATATATGTATACTATCTGACTAGGACACTTCCTCTACTTTCGTCTTGTACCTGTTTTCGAACACCTACTTCACTTGGACAATTTTTAAAACTTGTTCCGGTGTGGATCCTTCTTACATTTCTTATTATTTATGCACAATAAATTTAACTGCTGTTCGAAATTTCCCTCTGGATTAGAAATGACGAATAGTTGACATTGTCACATTGATCCGTTCAGTTTCTACTTGTCACGTTCTTCTTAAGGAGATCATAAGATTTTTGTATACATAGAAAGCGACACTCGATGGTATCGTCGTCAAATATCATTTTACGATTCATATGAAATTTATTACGCAATCATTGTTTTGTACGTGTATGCGAAGATAGTTAAACGTTATATCATCCTTATTCCGTTCTGTGAACTGTCGTGTACTTCAAAAATTTACCAGATTCAATTTGGTCACCATATATATATATTTAGCACCAAGATACGTATCAATCGAAATATTATTAATCATACATCATTACCAAAGTCAACCATATTAAATTTTCAGCCTTGTCAAGAACTTATTTTTTATCCTAACACCTTTTCTTTTTTGTCCACGTGTTCATTGAGAATTTCAGTATGGTGAATTCAATGTCAATATATCGTATAATACGAAACATGCTACAAGAGTACAAACGAGTCATTCCTTAGCGACCTTCCTCTCTGAATTGAAATCCACGCCGATTTATCCTGATCCGATCAGGTTGATAAACTCTACACGAACCTGTACACACCCCGTACACTCCCATCGTTTGTGCAATTTCATTGGACCGCGTTTCACGGACACTAAACCGTGAACTGTATCTTAATGTTAGTCAGCCTGCGCAAGGTCACCGAGAAGGCGCGGTCACTTTTCGATCAGAATCCAAGGAAAAAAATGGATGACTTTCAGATCACGTTTCTCACAGGATCTTGATGCCTTGTAAAGGGTGAATTAATGAGTACCGGGTTCTTATATCTATGACCTTTTGAATACTTATTTTTATAAACAATTTTTTACAATCCAATCAATCACGTTACTTTTGTCATTGCAGACGGCAAAAAATTCCAGCTCTGGCAGTGGCGGCTATTACATGGGCAGCAGCAGCACCCTACCAAGGGGTGGTCCACTCTTAAGGGCTTATAGTCCTGCGGCATCCTCCGTTGCCACTGGACCAAACGCTACACCAACTCAGCCAAAAACTTTAAGCACACCAGGTATCGTCAAACTATTTTTCTATACTGTCAATTACACTCGTATTCACATACAGGAGTTTAGTGTCTAATTACGTGATCAATGATACTACGTATAATCAGGGACGCTTGTATAGATAAAGAAAGTGACTCTCGCTGTGTACATACTCCTCGTGCTAAGTATATATTTTATGTGACGTAATAGACACGTGCCTGTAAATAGTACTACGTGTGCCACTTTAGACGTTCGGCCGAGCTTTATTACGCAATACGGAAAATCATGCATCTCAGCCTCTTTCACCAACCCTGAATCGATGTATCCTTGACGTTTATGAAAACGATCACCTTCCGATACCTCCAATCTATAATTAATTATAGCGATCGGAGTTCCGTAGTTGTGCTGTGATGCAACCTGTGCTTGCGCTTCGTTTAAAATCAAATGCGAGTCGGGTTTCTTTTTATATCCATTTTATAATGGATTTATTATGCTCTATTTTCGTAATCGTATCTTCAAGCCAATCTGAAATTAGAGCCTTCCCGTATTTTTTTTTTTTTTTACGATCGAAGCATTAATTAGACTGACAGAAATTTACATTGAAAATTGCTTCGAGTGAAGGGGTAGTAGCCAAAGGCATGTTTCTCTATATAATTGGGCTAAATGTCGTATCCTTCGTTAAGATACGTAAATCATTTTCATGAAGGCAGGATACGTGTAACGAAATCATTTCTAGTGTTTTCGAAGTCATTCAAAATTATGAACTGGTTCGGTATGTACACACGTGAAAGGAAGTCAAGTATAATTTGAATTAATAATTGGTAATCCTACCAAAAAATATATATAGTCAATAAACCATATCGAGTAGTCTGTGAAAATTTGTAGATTAATAATAAAATACCCAAAATCAAAATAATCAAGGTGTAATATCACAGCTTTGGTTAATCATGTAAAAGCTAGTTGCATTCATTTAATTTTTACCTGTCTTATAATCGATTCAAACCAGTTTTCATGCTTGCTCGGTAGATTCTTACTTCATTCTCGATAAATCCTAAAATTCCTACGATGCATGATTCGCATGTACGTCACCCAACGTAAATCACTTGATCATTCGTCTCGTAGTAATCGTCGTTCATTGAATTAACATTGATTTAACTATTGTGACGAAATAATCATCGTTCGACTATTCGACGCCAACAAGGTGATTAATTAATTTTGCCAGTATCGCGCTTAGCTCAATCGAATGATTCTTCGATTCATCAAGTAAACAATTCAATTAGTCATTGTTTCGTGCTTGCTGTGTGAAATATTTTATCGTCACTATACACGAATGTCGCGCCATGAGACTATCCTTTAACAGTGTCTTAAACACTGTAAACGTAAGGAATTATTGAAAAGATATATAAAAATTATCTTATCGATCATGTAAATCAAGTTAAATAGGATCGCTCGTAATGCTGTCGAAATAAATTAATTGAATGTTGTCCAATTATCGTTGGTATCGATAAGACCTCACGAAATTGTGAACATGCCCTAAAGCTTCCTCGCCAGTCCTCAATCGCAGTAAGTTGCAGCAAAGTCACCAGAATCGCATCAATTAGGGCAATTACAGTCAGGCAAAAAACAAGCAACTGCCCATTACAATGAAAATTCGCTTGCAATATTCGTACCCGAGGCAATCGAGTTGTATTATAAATAGGAACGGTGGACAGTGCGCGGGGACTATTATATCATGGAGAGTAGGTGGCTTGGTATACATAGGTATATGTATACGCTGCCATTAATGTCACACTCATTATCAGTGTGACATAGCTAACTGACGTTAGCCGATAGTGAACCGGATACAGGAATAAAATGCAAGCACGATTCTCTATGTCGGTCAGAGTTGATGTTAATAGCCTGCACGAGACAATAGATTGATTACTGGCAAATCGACGATAGTAGTACTACTCTTTTGTAAAAACTATACTGGATATAATAGTGGCATACTAATCGCATAGTAGTATACTAATTTTTCATATAACAAAGTCTATCAAGCATTAACCTATATGCTCAATGTAATCAGCAAGTACGAAGCTCAGAATGCACGAGACCTTCTAACGTCTCAACGCCGTTGCGTGTCCAAGTTAGCCAGAGTAACCAGGCCTGACATCTAATAGAGTTTCCGAGGTGAAAGTTCATGGTACAATGCTTTGGTTTGAATGGTTGGATAGGTGGAGGCGGGGTGGCGCCGGCCAAGCCGCTTCGCAGCTACCAGTGTGGTAAGAGTCCCCTTGGAAGCCTGGGGGGCTCGGCACGCTTCTCTAGGGACAGCTCGGTGTCCCTCTATAGTATACCAGGTCAGTAGAATCCTTAAAAATAGGACAAAATGATAGGATTCGCGTATTACTTGCGTTGGATGATAAATGATTTATTCTCGAGGATCCTGAGAATTTTTTTATAGGACACGTCGATTACTGCTCTGGTTTTTTTGTACTTGGTCCGAAGACAAAATCATGACGATGACGCGACTTGACATTTTTGAGCCATTGTGCGTGAACGTGACAAAGAATATGATTTCTCTTGACGCATGTACGTGCAGCGCTTCAATTTCCGGGTTTAGTTACACGGCTACTTCCGGGTTTTCCGGAAGTTTCGAAAAATATATAAAATGGATATCGTGATGTCGACTTGGAAAACAGTGACAGTATCGACGACACCGACTTTTTCAATGGACGTCGTGTACACATTTTTGCATTTAAAAACACAATGCTTTTATATCGTTTTAACTTTTTACAATATAACGGTTGGTAGTATCTCGTGTTATTTATTTTTCGGTTTTCATCTCTTAAAGTTCTGACAAGTTTTTCGACATTTTATACCTAAATAGTTTTGTCGAACGTTGTACTCGACGCTCGTCCCTGCGACGTCCAGAGAAATAAGAAAGCGAAACCGGAACCGTCCTTTTTTTTCAATGTGAAATATATTACGAGAACTTTGATCTCATGGTGGCTGTGTTTACTCAACAGGAAGTAACGATCTAACGTGCAATTAATCAGACGTCACGACGAGGACGATATTTCGTAATTAGATTGTGAAATCTTCGACCAGGATTCGGAAGCAAACGAATTTATTCGCCGGGGTCAAAGTTCAATTGCAGAGGCGAAAAGAAAAGTATTATTTGCGGAGTGCAAATAAATAACTATAAGCCATATATATATCCCCTGATAATTAATCGAAGAGGAGGTATTAACTGGAATTGTTAAGTAAATGTAGAGACATCGATTGATATTTTATTCATTTGGTTACCTATTGGCATATCAATGTTTCCATCCATTATAATCCTTAATGGGTATTACTTATATACATTGCATGCTAAAAAAATTGCATTTTAGTTTGTAATCATGGTGGTGGTATAAACCCAGTAGACATTAATTTGGTAGATTATATTTATTAAAAATCCAAAATTATTACAAATCCTTATTTACATATTTATCTATCATTTCATATTGTAAATCACATCCAAGATCTGTCGTATATGCTCGAATCGTATAACTTGGAGGTTATCATTTTTAAACATCGATATCATCCTCCAAAGGATTAATAGTCGGGTCAAATAAATATTATTTCCTTGAAACGAACTGAACCAACAATCAACTATGCTAATTGCGCAATTAGCATAGCGCAAAATTGAAAACTCATGAATTCATACGATACGTCATCTGCGATTCCTCAGATCGACTTCACGGTGAAAGTGGCTACATGAGCAGTCCTGAGAGAGGCGGCGGTGTCGGAACCGGAACAGGAAGATATCCGGCAGGACCATACAGTGGCGGAAGCAGCTACGAAGACCCATACTATGCCCAATATTCGGGAACGGTAACGCCGGTGATCGACGAGGAAGCCAGGTAAGAAGTGTTCCTAGACAAAAATCTTATCTAACGGCTAAAAGCAAACATCTAATATCTGGACAGCTTGAGTTATTCAACACGCGATATACCATTGACAGCACAACGTGTTTGCGTTAGTAATATGCGCAAAGAGTGTTACTTCCGGCTTGCAAATATGTACACGACTCACAGCTTCTCTATAACCGAAGCTATTTGGGGTTACAAGGAATCGCACTGGTCTAACAAATACTCAAATAAACAAGTATATAACAAAACTTTTTAAAAATCGTTCAAATTCACTATAAAAAATAGTTTATCATCCAATTTATATTCTACAATTCATATGCACTTTATATAAAAAGAAAAAAGATTTATTTCATCATAACCAAATCCAACGAGTTTTATCAATGACGAAGTAGAGACTGCAAGCTGTCGAGGATGTAACCAAACCCGATTATAAAACCGCGATACGTCGAGCTTCTGATGGCTGATAGAATGGGTGTGTATTTGTTGTGGGTGGTGCAGCGATACGGAACTATTGGAGGAATCGTACAGCCTTTACGGGGTGAAGCCACCCGGGCGACCACCTTCGGGACCCCCACGTTCCCCATTCCCTCCAGGGGCGCCTGCTCTAGCCCCCGGTGGACAACCTTACGACGCAACCCGGTACCAATGACATATATCAAAAAATGCTATGCAATTGCGTTATGAACTGTGCCTGTCAGACATTACTTATTTATTGCTGCGATGCCATTGCGAATGTCCACGCTTATGCCTGCGAGTCACTTGTGAATTTTCTAAATACCAATACAGTACTTAGCTATGTATGTATATATTAATACAGGCGGAATGGAAAATTTTTCTCTTACTATTATATAGTTACCGTGTTACCCGCTTTTCAAACTTTTACATACAAAAGCATTAAAGGGGAGAATGAAAATACTCCTCATTGAGAGTCCATTTCTTTCGCGAGTACCGTTGCATGCTGATGAGACTCTATAAATGCCATGGAAATGTACACGAATATAGGGAGTATTACAATGTCATGTAAACACACGGCTGCTCTGGCATAATCGTATCGGACTCTCCTCTTGTATTTTATTTGTATGCTCGCATAGTCATTGCATCGATAAAAAGCCCCACTGTTTTAATCCTTTCTCTTTGTCTCTTGAAAAACATCCCCACGATACGGGACGCATCTTCATTCTTTCTAGATATCTCAATTATCGTTTATCCGTTTAGGAAATGGTACGCTGATCTATAATAATAACAATAATATGAATAGTGCGTAGTTCACAAACTCGAAAAGTAAAGCTTCGTATTCAGAAATCGTCGTATCCTACTTAAAGAATCTCATATTTTTACCCATAATCATAATTGTAGCGTAACTACGTCGTTTGTTGCTATACGAAGCTTGCCAAAGATCCATTTACTTAATATTCATCGATCATAAATCATAAAAGCTATGTTTAACTGCTGAAATGCCTTGCATACGTATGTACGTACTTTATAGCTACGTTCACTACGTGAAAGCTCTAGCCAACACGTAAATCCCTGTCGACCTCATGTTTCATTCTGTTTAACATTGTTTCTAATAGGATAAGGGTGGAACACATGGAACGGCAGCTTGCTAACTTAACGGGACTGGTGCAAAAGGCTCTAACTCATGCTCCACACACAAGTCCCTCACCCCGGGACTACCTGCAAGTCCCCGCTGGACGTGACCCGTACAGAGCCGCAGGTAAACCCTCATCGCATTAATCTTTGCTATTGTTCTCTGTCCCATGATTCTCTAAGTGGGACAATGTTCGAATAACGAAACGCATCAAAGCTCTTTCGATATAACCAGATGACAATGCATCTACAGTAGGACACGTAGTGTTTGAGCGAAGTATTTTCAAAGTATCTACGATTCATAGAACTGTACGAGTATTCGCTGTTGCAACGCAGTGATGAAGTTATTGTATACGTTTGAATTGATGTGTATAATTTTGAAAATATTGTTATGACGTTTCTGCCATTCTACAAATATTATATGTTTGAGGTAGGATAACTTTTTTTTTTGTTTTTGGATATTGTTTTACAGAATTCGAAAGTCTCAATGATATTTGTATTACGTTCATTCTTCGTCCGAGGATCGTATTACGTGAACGCACATAACTTATTATTCGGCTTCGGTTTATTCACGTGGAGACGAGCTACGTTCATTTCGTATGCAGATTGAAACTATGTTTTTCTTGGGACGTCACACAGGGAACTGGAACGACATACGCGACTCCATTTGCATTTCTGCATTACGGTGGCCGTACGTCAGGCGCACCTTGTTCGCTCGTGATTGGCTGGATGGTATTGTTTATTGATGCTGGCCGGAAAATGTTGGGAAAGTTGAATATCGATGGCTCGTCTGTTCTCGGTATAAAGTTGAGGAAACAAATAGCAGCGAGTCTCAATGCTGTGGGAATAATTTATTGGATAAATTACAATGTAACAAGACACGCAAGTTATTCACTCGTGCCATGGTACTTAACTGTGTTACATTTCTCATGTGGCTCTCAGGTTAATAAATAATAAAAGCTGCGTCACCGGAGTATGACATTTTTTGGCACAATCACTCTTAAAATTAATGTCGTAGAAAAGATTATTTATTAAAATTTAATATCAAAGCTATAAATGACACAAGCATATTTTTCATATCTTCAGTAATTCTGAATAACAGTGCGTTTTTAATTATCGTGTATTTACATTGAAAGTCAGATATTCATATTTTATAGATAAATAATGAATATCAATATTGCTTTTAATTTACGTTAGGAACATCTTCAGCTTTTATTTTAACAAGAGAACATATCAAAAGCAAAGATGGTAAATCAATCTAATTTGCAGTCGCTCCAACAATTTCTATAGTACAACGTAGTGGATCAACATGATTAGTTAAAAGTTCGACAGGTCAAGTATACGTAAAGCATAATAAAAGTGTTTCATAAAAATTTCTATAAGCTCAATGCTCGAACTAATCAAATTTGATTTACGTATCCTTCGCCAGCCATGTTTGAATTACTGACTGAAAATTTTTTTTACCCAAAGCCAATCACTGTTTAGTATTTTAAAACTGCCTGAAGTTTTATTACAGCGTATTCTAATGTAATGAAATAAAGTAAGCTCCTTCCACTATATTGTAACAGTGATTGACTTTCGGTGTGAGCGTTTTTTAACCCTGCTGTACAACTGCTTTCTTATTCCAACTAATGCACACCAGGCGCAGGAGACGAGTTCGACAAGCACTCTAGCTCCAGCTCTGCCTCACTGCCAGGTGTGTCTCTTATCTCTTCTAGCTTTCTATACTCCTTCATAATCACTTAATCAATCGCTGCCGTTGCTACTACATTAGTCTAAAGATCATGTGTCGTTGTAAATAAGTGTCTCACCTCGCATTACAGATGACTCATACTTAAGGACTGACGTTAAGCCACCAAAGTTAGGCAAAGGTTCGCTTCAAATTTCTCTGCATAAGTACAACGTTACTGCATCCCTACGAGCAGTGCATTATCTGTTACCTAATATATCCATTTAGCGTCGTAATTTTCTTTTATATCTTTAAATCGGTATGCACTGTCTCACAAGAGCATGGCCTTACAGCTCTTAGATTGGACAATGCGTCAAGTATTACCGAATCTATTAATTCCTAAGGATTTACATATTTATGTTGAAAATACCACGAATGAATTACTGTCTTGTCATTGGCCGATATTTTTCAAACTTATATGTAAATTCATTGTCCAATGAAGGCACTTGCACCTTTTTATAAACCAAAACAACATTTTTCGTTTTTCCTCGTTCGTTTACCTACCTTTACAAATTTTTACGTTTTTTTTTCAATTTTTATTTTAATACACTTTTGCATTTCTCTTTGATTCAGTTTATATATATATATATATACTCGTTATGTATAATACACACATATATATGTTGTGACGTTTTTCACGCTTGTGTCGCTGCAATGAGGCACGCTGAAAAATTGTGATAAAAATCTATTGCAGACAAGTCGGTGTCATTTGAAAAGTCAGTGTCCTTCAGTGACGAGCCTCCAGACATGAATTCTCCCAAACAACACTCCCCGCAACATGCAGGTAACGGCTAGCGCACATCACATTGCATAATATGCTAAAATCACAATAACACAATAGCGGGAAAATGGTGGTAAACGCTAAAGACAATTATTCAGATTGAAATCGTAAATTATAAATTATACATATTCATTATGTTGGGCTCTCGATGTTACTTCGACGAATTTATTTAATCCTTTCTACAATTTTTATCAGCTATAAATTTATCCGCCATTCGTCCCATGTATGTCGCACAACTAACAGCAAAACGATCACGCCATACGTGCTAATCATGATACATTGTGTCTCCTTTTACTAAAAACTATAAACCAACAAGTTAAAGGTCTCTCGCTGACCATCTCAGAGTTTTCTTCACTTATATAAATTTATCTAACACCTTCTCGTACGATTGTGCAATGCTACCACAACTAGCGGACACAAAGCCTACGAAACCGGCAATCAAATCCTCCACATTGCCAAGGATGTCATCACAAGGTAAAGCGCACTTAACTCTACTTGATTTGCTTTTCATTTCACGAATTTCTAGGTCAGTTGTCAACAATGCGTTGGGAATTCGAAGCTTTCAATTAATAACCGATATAGCTCAACAGCCTTTTATTTTTACCTCTCTGTTACCTCCTTAAATATATGCAGTAAAAACAAATCGGATATGGTATTAATTTATACGAGTATCATGTAACGGATTTCATATATTACATAATTATAGGAAGAAAGTTATTCGATGAATCAATAAAAATTGAATTCTTTCATATAGGCAATTAAATGCGTATATAGTTTGACCAAATTTCAAGGCAAATAAGAATTATTGATGAAAAAAAATTTCTTTACAGAGAGGGACAGCAGGCACAAACCAACACCACCGCCAAAACCAGCTGCCCTTGCGGCAGATCAATACGTCTACAGAGATTTGGCTCTTACACCGGAAATGTACAATCAACTAAGAGGTTTACAAAAGAAGGCGAAAGATCTTCGCCAAGAAGTCAGAAACTTGAGGCGTATGTCTCAAGCGCAGGCTCATACAGTTCGAGAGACTATAAGGGATACTTTTATTACAATCAGGTATGTCATCCCTACACTTTCTTAAGGTACAGTTTACAATGCATTGGGCTCTAGCGTCTGTGTATGTAGTTCATCATTATAAACGCAGCCTTTCAGGTGCGCCCTGTTGATTGTTAAAACATTTTCCAAACATTTTGAGGTCGTTGTGACTCTTTCATGTCTTGGAATTTCACCTTATAACGTTCACCTTTATCTTTCTTTTCTTTTTTCGACTTCATGTACTTTTTCTTCATTCAGCATTTTTCGCGTGAAATCATTAATTACACTTTGATAAAATTTTCATGCTATGTATTAATGATTCTACAGGGCGATGCTGCTGTCAGGTGGAGACGTGGTCTGGGCATCAGGAGATACCGAGAAAATTAGACTGAGTCGCGAGGAGGACCTCTACAAGCAAGAAATGATTAGGCTGGAAAAAGATCTTACGTAAGTTTCGATTAATTATTAATTTCATTATGAGACCGACTAAGTGTATATGGTTTTTCTTTTTTTTTTTGACAGCGAGCTAGAGAGCACAGTGGAGGAGCTCCGAGGCAACGTCATCAATCATAAAACACGTGTCAATACATCAGACGTTGAGAATATGGCTTTGATTCTTAGTAAATCCAGGTAAATCCTTACATTAAACTATTCATGTGAAAAGGCAATAAGAAAATATGACATTTAATATAATTTTGAAAATCTATTTCCATTCTCCATTTTTCTATACTACCCTTTCCGAATATATTATATAAATTCATTCTCTTCATTCTTCTTTTTTACTCTGAAGCAAAACAGTGGCAGACTTGAAAGTACGATTCCCAAGCCTGCAGGAAGGCATGAAAGGCCTCCTGAGTTCCGAAATGGAGAAAGTAGTGCGTGAGGAGAAGTTTCTGAAAGAGGAACCCGAGAGACTCGAGTCTGCGCTAAAACGATGCAAAAAGCTGGCTAGCACCCTCGTCACGCTCAAACGGTACTGAATTTTTTTTCTTCTTTGTTAATATGGCAATTAGCTATGCATCGATAATCGTTCTACGATTGAGCTGGTTTGCTCAACGCTTTTATTGCTAAATATAGATGCCTGTGGGAATTCAAATTGTACTTTCTTTTTCTCATCTATAGCTTGGCGTCGGTGCAGGAGCAGCGATTACCAAACGCGGTGAGCGTAGAGGCCGAAGAGACACCACCGATCATACCAACGTCTGCACAACACTCCAAGGTAACCATGAAACCTGCCTGCTACCCTCTTTTTCTTTACCCTTTTATTACCCGAAGTAAACCTGGCTCTATCCCTGTGCGCCAACACCTCGATCGCATGTCGTTGGCCAACCTCCAACTGCTTGCTTTTCGAAAATCACACGTGAAGCAGCATTACTGATACAGTCTGATGTGAATAAATTCAAACTAGAGTCGAGCAATAGTTTTTCCCCCTTTTCTCAGCTTTTAACAATTCATTATCTGTCATTGATCAAAAAACAATCTTGTATATAGGATATATCAATTGTGATAATTTCATGAAAGCCTGTGAAATTCGTATGAATTCTTAGAGTTCGGTCTATTGATAGTGTTTGAAACAGTCTTGTATCATGGAAGTTTGAGAAATTTTTTCAAATTTTTGTTCACCCTCTAAATAAATTTGATCGGGAGCGCGTTTTGTTTTTCAAATTCTTCTTGGACAATTATTTATGATGCAAGCAAATGAGAGGCTTCCCGTACTTCAGTTTACTTCACAAAGAACGTAGAACTGCGTAGAAAATGTGCATACGCGCACCTTCTCTTTCACGATGTAGTTTGCTGACAGGAACTTTAACGCTTCATAGAAACCAGTCGATAGATAAAAGTGTGATATTTTGTGAAGTAATCTGGTATACCGCTTATCCTTTAAATCCTACAACGCTAAGCGCATGCAACGAGTGATCGAGTTATCAATATGACACAAGCTTAATAATATTATAACATAACATAAAGAAAACAACGTTGTACCTTAAGAAAATTATATAGTAATTAAATATGCTTTACTATTAATTAAAGTCAAATGGATAGTAAAGACAATGACACGATATTGCTAATATGTCATTGGTTTACTTTTGGATTAGTCAATTATAAAGAAAAAGAAAAGCAATACACTGTCTTGCTGCACTCGACTGTACGTCATTGTTGGATAATGTGAATCGTTCAAGTATTTACATAAGAAACTTTTGGATAATTGAATTTTTTGAATCATTAATAACGACGATATTAAATGCAAACATAATATAGATTTCTTGTATGAATATTAAGCTTGCTTAAAACTTGTCTGGCACTGTGTATTAAGTGATTTTGTTTTACATATAAAATTTCTTTAATTATGAAGTACCTTGCTGCATTTACGTCACTTGGAAATTCTGTTAAAAGTAGATCTATGTGACTTGACATCTTCTTAATTACTCGACAAGTGTAACACTGTGTATTTTCCGTGAATGAAAAGTTTTTTGGTCCAGACTTAAGTTTTCGTTTAAAGTAATTGCAGTTTGTTGTGCAGCTAGACAGGGTTATAACGTAAGAAATTGTAAAACGAGTAGTTATATGTTGCAATTAATAATTGGCATAGTTCTGGCACACATTACAATTGGTGACTGTAATTCAGTATTGTTTGCACTAGCAGATTATTAAAGCGCGAAATATTTATTTATTAGCACTTAAGTCACTAACCAAGTGCCATCCACATGGAGCTGGCCGTTTATGTTTTTCGATGACCTGACTAATAATTTGCTAGTTTCTAAGCAACTTAGTTTTTCATTATGATTTTCGGTACTATTTCATTTAATAAACAAAAATTAAAAATAAATACGAAATCTGATGTAAACCTTCTTAGATTAAAATCCGAATGTGAACTAATTTTTGGTTGTCCCCGCCCTATTACAATATTATCTGAAATTGGGCACCACGCGCACATTTTGTGAGAAACTAGGATATTAGAATTAGTCTCCATAATATTTACCTCGTAGACAATTAGCTAATGCTTCGCTCGCCATTTCATAAACTTCTCCCTGCACGGGGCGTTCACGATTTGGTCGATTCCATAAAATCATCCATCGATTCGACCAATAAAACTTTTCCATGATAACTCGTGAATCCATTTGTAAATCATATCTCGTTTAGCGATTCAATATTTTTGATATTCATCTCGTTAATCCATAATAAAATGATTTAGTGCGTGACAAAGAAAAAAAAAATTGAACTTGATCAAACTCGGATTGCGTGCAGCCACCCTAAATAGCAAATTGTTTGATATCGAGTGCACCTGGCCACTCCTTATTCCAATTTCTATCTAATTAATACGGGATACTTTATAACTACTATCCGATGGAGTTGGTGTCTAAATAATTCCTGCAACTTGTGTTTCAGTGGACTCCCCTGTCCTAAAACCCAAAAACCAATTTCAATGTTTGCTGTGTCCCGATAGAATAGATATTTTACATTTAGCCCATGATGTGACAAAACATTTGCGTTTGCATCTGCGACAAGTTTTCATCGATTTAAGAGAAACTTTGAATACCGCACCAATTTATCATTAAAGGTTTTCTATAATGCTTGATATGTTTAACTTCAAGCAAAATCATATTAATTGCATTACATAAAAGATTTATTGAACTTGTAAATTACCACATGGCAAAGTGAGTTGACTAGCATTTTAAATTGAAAATACTCAAAGTAATAATGCGGTTTGAGATAATTAAAATTGTAGAATTGATTAGAATAAATTTATTACCCAGTGCAATCGATCAAATAAAATATCATCTTTCGTTCACTTATAATTGCATCTTTATTTGACGTCGTCGCTATGTCGCAATGTTTTGTCAAGTCATTCTGTGTTAGTTGTGACCCATAAGAACATAAATTGATGTGGTACCACATAAATAAATAGAAGTCTGCCGGAATAACAATGATTTTCCATATGATAAATCACTGTTATACGGTTATTAGCTTTTCTCTAGAGACAATAAAAATGAAGGGTACTAATAAGATGACGAAAAAAAAGGAACTAATAATCGTACACAGAGAACACATACGATTGAAGTAACCAGATAGTAAAAGTGAAAGAGCCGCAAAAAATGAATATAATATTAATTTTTATAGTATGGCTGGAAGTGGAGTACTCACTTCAAGGATACCGTACATACCAGTCACGAGTAATCTTTACTAATTCATATTAATTTATTATTATTCTATACTGTTATATATAATACTTCTCATCGTTCAATATATCTATTTCATAAATTGCATACACAATTATCATCGTTCACGAGACTCAAATTATTCTGTCAAATGGAACGCTTTAAGCAAAAACTTCGCAGGTCCCCCCGTTAGCGTTCATGAGATGTCAAGCTGGTGTCAAAAAAATAAAAATACTGAAAATAATATATTATTAGCAATTGTATCACAGACTTCTCATATATTATTATTATTTACGGTATTAATTTAAAGAATTTTTATATTTATATAATTTATTAATGGCCAGTAATCATTAAACAAATTCAAACAAACGCTGTTCCTGCTAATCCGTGCATATGCAACCTGCACTTTATTAACACATTAAATGAACATAAGATATAATAGTTATAAAAGTCTCCTTTCGATTTATGAAATAAATTATATTTCAAGTGCAATTACAAGTTTTGAATTTGGATTATATATTTTTATTTTGATGAAAATATTACACGCTAATGGCAACCAGTCAATTGTTGACAATTCAATGATTTTTTCATGGTACTGCAAAGTAATTGGATTACGGTTATTTATTTTCGATATTTTCATCAAAACAAAAATACTGAATCGTTCCGCTATGTTAAACGAGACAAAGTTTTTACAAAAATACACGTTAATTGGCATTTCGTGTTATCACACATTTGGCAGAGTATTTTGAGATATTATTTGAGGAATATCTCACATCACACATGCTACAGTCATTTTAACATATTTCAATTCTTAATTCGTGCTTGTTCTGAGATTGTTTGGGTTTTATACGGATATAAAGTTATTTCTCAGTTTCTGCAATCTATTCGCTCTGCTATTCAAAAGTTTTCTCCTATGTACATAACTCGTCACAGCAATGGGTGTTGCCATTTAAAGAAAATTGCTAATTAAAACAAAGCATGATATACAAGAATTCTGACCAACGAGAAGATAAACGTTACAATAATGTCAATCAGGCGAAACGGTAAATCACGTTACATTCTACTCAGGCTGATTATTTGTAATTATTAAAAGGCAACATTTATGCTGATATATACTTCTATGAA
Organism: Trachelus tabidus; assembly: GCA_030142655.1. Lineage (NCBI taxonomy): Eukaryota > Metazoa > Arthropoda > Insecta > Hymenoptera > Cephidae > Trachelus > Trachelus tabidus. The sequence continues at coordinate 3,436,128 of JARQTI010000415.1, read as the reverse complement.
TTTTAATATAATGTGCATTGGAATTCTTTGACTATGATATACGACATTCTGGCACTTCATATACATATACATATATTTGTATATATTGTATGCATATATATATATACTATATATATATTTATATTATATGACCTCACGATGCAATTGTCTGTCAAAATTCTACTTTGCTATTTCTCTTAATTTCAAATGCTCTTTCTTGGCCTATCTCAAAATTTCAACTATATACTTTCACTTTAGACCTTGATTGCGCAAGTACTCTTTAATGTTACCTCCATTGATTTGCTATGACTTAATTAATCATATGGATCAATTAGACAACGAGCGGCGCGGATCCTTTTCTCTGTGACGGCCAATAAAAAATGCACATTCGAGGATCATCGAAAACACATATGTATGCTCTTCGCATGCACAATGCAGCCAAGTAATGTGTTGCAATTCGAATGGAGCCGCTAATTAAGTACTTTCTCACAAGACACACGCTCCAATCCACTTCTTATAGTAAGGTGTCGCGACGTTTAAGGTTTACATTGGATTTCCAAAAATGGCAAATTCCATTATGATTATTATTGTTAATTATTACGATTATTATATGATTATCGATGCGTTTTAATCTGTCTGACCAAAACTATGTATTCCTCCTTCTCTTCTATCCATTCTGTATCTCTGTAATCTCATTGACATCATTACAAATTGGCATTACTTAACACGTATTATGTAATATTTGTAATTGGGTGACTGAGTGGGATCTTGTCGTACCGTCCGTATAAAATAAGGCGCCGTCCATGACGGCTACGACGACGTTCCTCTTTGCTTACACCCTCTTTACAAAATATGTCTACTTTATATATATCATAAAGCCGTAGAGTTATAGTGTAAATTATTGTGACTAATGATTAATAACTTAATTGATCTTATAAAGTTTTATTGACATTTTCCACATATGATTTTTATATACTTTAGCTTCTTATATTTGAGTTTTTTACAACTTTATCTAACTTAGTACGTATTTTTGTCACTTCCCACGTACTATCTGTGTCTCCGCCACGAGTTACCCTGAGTTCATATAATTTCTCTCTCTCTCTCTCTCTCTCTCTCTCTCTCTCTCTCTCTCTCTCTCTCTCTCTCTCTCTCTCTCTCTC
>JARQTI010000415.1:3380341-3434889 GCA_030142655.1 Trachelus tabidus | reverse complement strand
TCTCTCTCTCTCTCTCTCTCTCTCTCTCTCTCTCTCTCTCTGTCTCTCTCTCTCTCTCTCTCTCTCTCTCTCTCTCTTTTGAATACTTCCACCGCTATATTACGTATTGATCTCTGAAGTCTTTTATTTGTATTGATACTATATATACTCCTTTTTTCTCTCTAATTCCATTACTACTGCCTTACTATAAGGATTGGACTGAAGGTTTTGTCTATGTATTTTTTATTGGCCAATTTTTTTATACTTTTTTTTTAATAACTAGAAAACTTTTGGCACGTCTGTAAATGCATGCAGCATGCACGTCAAGTATGTAGTATGCGTTTGATCGTTAGTAAGAAGTGAAGATGCACGAGACGTATATTATTCCTGTTTTAACTACGACCCACGAGTAGCACGAAAATTTTCATTGATTTTGTTACCTAAAAATTGTTTGCAGGGTAGCAATGGAAAATTATACGTAATTCACAATACAAGTTTCGAAGATATTTGGCTGACTGTAACCTATACGGTGCACACTCTGCATAGAAAAACAAAGGAACACGTTAGAATTTTGCAGTAGATATTCAGCTTTGCGTTGATAGATACAAACATTGCCGAGTATTGATCCTTGTACAAAAAAGGAATATTGAATATTTATTAGTTCATCACATTTATATAACACGTATTAAAAAAAAATATATCAATTGTTTAACGAATATTATTATTGCGATTATTTTGTATCACAGTGACAATTTTTCGCTACTACCCGGCAGACAGTGTCATTTTACTTTTTATTCATTACCAATGACTGACAATCCCACGCCATATGCGACTTTTGAAATTGGAGAACACAAACGGGGTTCCATACGGACAAAGTTTTCTAATTTTGAATTTTTGGTTTTTGATTTTTGTTTTTAAGTTGACTAATACCGGACAGCAAACGATGCCAAATGTAAAAGAGCCTCAAATGAGTACTGACTTGTAACATGCACAACATACAAAAACGTAACCGACTGCAGGTAACTATCTAACAGAATTGATATATTTTAAATGTTGTTTTCATAATTTGTTTTTTTTTGTTTTGTTTAAAACTCATTAACATCCAATGTGCCTTATTTCTCTGTCTCCTCTATTTCTGCATGTACGTTTGCACAGACTTTGTTGGCATGATAATCAAGATAAAATCAAAGCATAAGTATAGTTGGTGGTATGTGGAAGTTAAATTTCGCCAGCTCATAGTTCGCCAATTAATTGTATAGACCAATGTATCATGCTGAATTTTTTCATCAAACGTATACCCGATAGCATCACGTTAATCATTTGCTTGACATTATCTTCCATATACCACTTTAGATAATCGGATATCATTATACGATACAGACAAAATATCCTATACGTCTTGATACTCAAGAAACACATACAGTGTTTCTAGCACGTAATACAATAACGTAATTTATTACAGATACGTATTAATTTGATCAATACTTGAGTTTCATGGAACTGTAACATGTCGTTTTATAAATTAATTGCTCAGCACCAGCAAAATATTTTATAACGACAGCGTCAGTTGAGAGAGAGCCGTTGGGATGTTTTGTCTCTTAAAAAATATCGAAGAAATTGCACACAAAAGCAGAAACCGTATAAATTCAAATTGTTCACAATAAAATTTATCGATTTTTCCTGTGTGAAACAGGCAACTGCCCCTGTGCCAGCTGAACGCACTGTCCTGGGGTCAGCGAGCATCCTCGGGGGAGGGCCCCACGTTGGCGACCCATCCGCCCCCCATCAGCAGCGTCCGGAGAACGCACTCGACGCTCTGCTAGATGAGCTCCAAACATTCTCCCGTCCGGCATCACAATTGAGTCAAGCATCAAGCGTGAGTCACTCGTCAAATCGTCCCCCAAATCTCTCAGAAATTGGCAGATCCGCCAGCCAGGTGAAACAGACGAGTCGAGCGCCGAATATGTCGGACATTGGGAGAAAAGGAAGCATAGACTCATCAACAAGCTTGGCCATCGTTACACCAGGTCATACCAATACTCTACGCAGACTCCACTCCTATCCATCCAGCTCAGATACGGACACCTCACCACCCATAGCGAGGTTGCAAGTTTCTGACGGCACAACTCCACCTCAGAAGCCACCTGTTCCAGAAAGAAATGCTGAGCTCCTACAACTTGCAACTGCCAGAAGAGTACCACCGCCTCCGCCACCAAGAACCAGTTCCAGATCGCCACTAGCAAGTCCTACAAGTCCTCAACTTCCGCCCCGGAATCCCACAGGCACTTTGCGCAGAGGTCGTGGCAATATTAAGGAAACTGGGAAACCCCCTATGGCACTGCCACCAAATGCCAATGCAGGAGAAGAGCATATTCCACCAAACAATATTCTATCTACTAGTAATTCTAGCTCGTGTGAGAGTATCAATTCCCAAGAGGGATTACAGAATAAGAAAGGGAGGCAGGAGCAACTTGAACAGCGCCATCAGGAACTGTTGAGAAAGCAAAAAGCTCTGCAGGAGCAGTATGCGAGATTACAGCAATTACAGAGAAATGCATCCGGTCTGACCACCGTACCACCGGCTCCTCCGGATCTCCTGAAGAAGACAGGTTCCGAGAGTAATTTATTAGCGAAAATGGGACTAGGTTTGAGCACTGCCAGTTCTGGGTCGTTAACTAGTCTCACTACTAAAGCCAATCAGGACCAACAGCAAAACTCACAACCCATACAGAATGCCACTGGCAATCAGACGACAACCAGCAAGATCTATGAGACGGATATTCTGTGACCGAGAAGTGGGCTGTTGCGCTCGAGGATTTATTACAAAGTTAACTTGCTGCTCAATGCTGGTGCAAGTTAACGACTCAAATAAACGTTAAGATTCGCTCGGCAAGAGCAATTCAATCCGACGTTTTAGCGTACATCAATATAAGCTATAATCCGCTCAAGATACAGCAGTACATGTTGAAAGGGATGCATCCCTCTATAACTGGGTACTTTTGACGAAGGTGGATGCAATTAGCTACGCCAAGTGATCGCAGAGGTTGAATTCGAATCTTTCACTGAGGCGCGATCGTTCGGATTCGCAAGGCAAATTTCCTTTCGGGACCATCGCGCTTACCGATCGCCGTACAATCACATTCGACTTTCGGATTATCCTCGGAATTGCGATTAACATACGATTAGCAAAATACATTTTGTTGATAATGTATATGAGAACGCGACTAATTAATATAGGAACTGTTGTATATTCACCTAGGCCAATCATTGCGGCTTTTGGGAATCCTTGTACGTGTCCAGAATTAATTAGACGTACGATAGAAGAGCTGCGACTCGTCGGTGATGACCATCAGGAATAAAAAGGAGAGAAAAGAAATAGAAAGAGCCATTGCTGGAGTTGATAGATGCGAGTGAACGTGACATAAAAGAATTAACTGCTAATCACAGAGAGTCATCGAACTGAATGTAAAAACATACAGTCTTGAACCGCATACCTACATGAAAATTATATAGTATGTAGAAATTAGCAGAGATCGTGCGTAATAGCGAAACGAACAACTTAGAAAATACTTAATATCCCTAATTGTAACTCTAAATAACGAATTTAAACGAATAAGGTATTTAATATTGCTCGGTTTTGGCTGTTATATTGATAGGTATGTGTCATCACAGAGCAACGGTATACCGGAATGGGATTTTGTACCGAGTGCTTTTTTCTACAGAATCCCATTGAGCAGCACCGCTGTCCAAGTCAAATTTCGATAACAACGTCATCTAAATCTTGAAAGCGGCACGAACATAGTCTTTGCCGTTAAGGACACTGTTAGGCATTTTAAAATCACTATGGCATTGTCTTACATCACGTTCCTTTATCCTTTTTAAGATATCCAAACAATAATTTAATCAAAAATCATTCGGCGTGTCGACCGACCGAATAAACTTTCACAAACGCTACTCGTCGGTGACATCGTTTTCTTCCCGATTACCGAATCTACAAAGACCTTATATTATTGCTATTTCCACAAATACGTAAATCACATTTTTTACTCGCTATTACCATCACGTTTTCGTCAGATAAATTATTTCTTTTAATCGAGTCTCATTGTCACGTCGTCATGTCTCACTCGTCACTCCTCATAATTATATTACGATTAATACATCAGCGTCAAACGACTTCTTGACCTGCGCCAACGATAATTGTAAATCTGCGTGCGATAACTTCATTTCATTTCTCATCGATGCGTACGGAAACTTTCAATGGAAGCTTATGCTTACTCTATACCGACTAATTATTAATACAATATATTTATTAGAGGGAAAACAAATCGTTTAGAAAACAAATCTAATCTACTTAGCTGGGACTTAACTGAGGTATTATATTGAATATCATGAGAAAATATAAGCATAAACTCATAAGGAGTGATTCGCTCCGTTCGAGAATCTGTAACGGCAACTTTCAGCTTAAGTTCTCTGATGTATATGTATACCTATCATTTTACTTCTACTGTGCCAAGAAGTTACTTTTTTAAGGTTTCCTGCCTACCGATGTTATAACGATTCTTCGAGGTTTTTTATGTTCGAACGAACGTAATACTTTAAGGTCTATTTAGATAATTATATATAAATATATATATATGTATATATATAATAATGTATACATATACATTGACACCGTAAATAAAATAACTGATTAAAATATAAACACGTATTACGATCGACGACTGAGCGCGCAGTTAGATTTTCACAAGCATTTTGTGTAAATTATATATATAGTACGGACGTATGTATTACTCGTTTCAAAAGAGATTTACAACCGTCGATGAAAAATTACTATGAAGAACGTGCGCATAGGGATAAATCATGATTTATGTAATAACTACGAATATTATAACGCCATATACAATAACGCACGGTAAACTATATATATTTTCTAATTACAATTAAGCATGATAATTAGTTGCTTCGCCAAATGGGCCATGTTGTGAATTATTTAACGTATCTGTTAAATACATTCTGTTACATTTGTCAATCGTGTCAGACGATCACTATTTTCTCTCTATACGTTAACCGTTCATAAGACAATCCGTGTTTACGCGCAATAAGGAACCGGAAAGTACGTAAAAGATATAAAAGTATCTCGATGCATGTGATTCCTTCCTGATTGATTGTTTAAGACGAATGAAGGAAATGTTTTCTTGCCGCAAACTGGGAAAATTTATGATGACCCTGTAATGCCCACGTTCTTCTTCGAGCATTGTAAATCTTTTTTAAATGACTAAATCGTACGTATAGTTGATTTTGAACGAAACTTGCATCATATGTCATCCAGCACGCACTGCTATTTAAGATCACGCATGAAAGATCTGTACGTTGCGACGAGTAAAGAGAAAAATAAGAAAGAAGAAATACAAACGCCAAACAATAAATTGCGTGTTTGCAAAATAATTGCTCAATATTTAACAACCGAAACGCAGCAAGTATTATAATATGATATATCGTGAGAATTTAAGTCACTCGTCGAATTTATTTAATGATACTTAAATGAATATTCGTGAATTCATCACCACGTTAGAGAAGCGATCGATGTGCCCCCTTCCCTCCCCCCTCACTCTTAACCTGTTAACTTTAATACGCCCGATGGAAAATACTAATAAGAATCCTCGTCCGAGTCACTGCGAGGAAAATGCGAATGGAAAGGTCGCATACGAAATTACGTATCACGGCTAGTTAAAAGAAATCATTGTTGTTGATGCACGCCTTTGATTGATTTCATACGTCTTAGATAAATTGTAACGAGACTTCCTTTAAAGCGAGGAAACTAGTAAAAAAGAAAAGGAAAATTTTAGCTCAAATTTCATGGATTATGAATATCCTCATCATCTATCTGTGCGAATCGCTGATAGCGACAATATTTAGCAATGTTCATAGATAAGGAGTTTAATTCGAGAACGGAAATTGATATTTTATTGTTCAGATATTTTATGAATTACGACTCTGTTATTGAATTATTGATTTTAGGCGACTTCTATTATATTAGATAAATTATTGACGAAATCATTATTCATATGAAAATTTAAAAATACAGTATTGGCAGAGGTGTACCTAGTTTGATTACACTTCCAAGAGAAAGTTTGAGTGTGTGTGGTTCAGTAAAGATGACGAAATGAAAGAAAAATAAAGAGAAAGTAAAACGCGTGAAAACTGAATATGGGAAAACGCAGCCACGAACTGTTTTTACGTAAATTACCATTGTAAACTATAAAAACTATGGTAGTGATAACAATTATGTAACACATCCTTTATGAAGAACTTTACGAACTGACCAGTTAATATTTATCATTATTACACTTGAAGATATGATGAACTTGCGTAACACTACATATATATATATATTGCCGATGGGAAATTATTTATAAAATTATCCCAAAGCAAAAAAATATAAATGGAATTGTGTTCTTTTCTTGTCGCGCATCCTGTTAACATTTGTGTTACATTCTTGTGTGTTTAACATATGTTCAGGAGTGTTATGATGATAAATGGAAATCTGTGCGAATCACCGTAAGATTTGATGTGTCAATAATATATGGATTATTGATTAGTCATTGAGATAAGCCCAATTCTAATCCCAATTTTTTGTATAAATCGTCTATTAACGCAGTGCAACGCTGTGTGGGATTCTAAAGGAAACTGATCAATCATTTTAAGACTTCACTACTGATTTCATTTTTAATTGTGCATGATTGGAAATGATATAGAAAGTTGTAAACGTATATGAAAGAGCTGTTTCTTTTTGGCCGAAGCATAAACAAAATATCTTAATTTGAATGGCCTAATAATAGCTAATAGAATTTCAAACATCTACGTTCATGCTTTAATTTCTCTTGTAGTAGATATCGTTTCATTACTTATATGAATCATTTTTATAAATACAATATTACTTTACGCATAGTATTCGACTTCTATTTATTTGCAATTGATTGTGATCTTTATTGATAACAAAATAATAATTTGCGACCGCTTACCAATTATAATGATAATATTACAGATGCAGCATAATGACACCTATTTTGGTTCTCACATGAACATGTATATTGTTCCAATTTAGGTACTTATTGTAATCATTAATATCGATCTTGTACAAAGTTTTTTTGGTGCATGTTTATTTACTAAGATAGCCCCGCTCTTTATCTTTTAGTTATCGGCAGTAACACAGGATGAAATGTTAAAAAGTTTATAGCGAATATCTTTAAAAGAAACTGACTCTCGTCCGTACCAAACAGATTCAACTTTTTAACGTGATTTGTTGTGTTTACAATAATTATTAATCATTAGTGTCATGTTTTCCGACGGTCCTGTACGCCAAATTGAATTGACTTGTTACATTTGTAAATGTTTGTAAGTAATATATAATAAAATAATCAATAATCATTGAATCACCCTATCAGCGTGTATCTGTCCTCTGTAGGAAAATTTTATCATTAAAAATGATTTGATGTGAGTATATCCAACTTACTAGAATATTAGATAAATCTATCATAGAATAGGTAGTAATGTTTTTTTTTTATTAAAAACACACGATGATCTTTATATTTTTTTTAATTTAACTAAAGATAATAGTACTTTGTATAACTTCGTGAAATGTTTAATACACTTCATTCAATACCATGAGCTTTCTGTATACCTTTGGCAACTGACTGTCTTTCTTTTTCAAGCTCCTTATAAGAGAGTATGGCTGCTTCAAGTTTACCTTTATTAGCAGCTTCAGATTTCACAAATTCGCGTAGATATTGTATGTCATCACCCTCATGTACAATGTCGACTGAATTTGCTGTTGGATTAATCTTGTGATATAATTTAGTGAATAACACGGCATCCTCTATTTTCTCAGTTTGTATGTTTTCAAGGAGCAAGTTATCAATACTTTTGTTCCATGCTAAGTAAAATAGCATTGGACCATAATGCCTGGTGGATCTGAGAAATTCGAAATGTTGTTTTTCATTGACAGTAGAATAAACTTTCTCAGATACTTCAATGTATTTTGGTTCGTTCGGTTCAAATTGAAGACACGCCCGATTCAATACAAAATCATATTCTTGACGGTTAAGTAAATCCTGAAACAAGAATAGTATATGACATTACAAAGCTCTTAATGCACTTTCAACAGAGATAAAATTTGGTAATTTTAGGATACTAACTTCTAAGAACTCTTGCTCAAACAATCGTGGTGCAATAATTTCTCTGCCAGGCATAGGAAAGTAAATCTGATTGAGGCGATGTCTTTCATCCCAAGTTGCATGTCTGAGAACACCATTCGGTTCTCGTACAACAATAAGGCGGTCATAGTTCGATATACCATAAGTTATGTCAGTAAAAACGTAATTGCATCTATCATAACTTTCTAAAGCTGGATCAGTTGAGATAACTTTAGTAACCTCTGATCTCTTTTTCACAACAGGAGGCATTTGTAACCGCGTCTCAGCCTTTCTTTTAGCAGATTTCATAGCTTTTTCAAGTTCTCTAGTTGTCAAAAATTTATATGTAGGAGGTTCCATTTGCTGGCCATCCCTTTGCGGTCTGAAGACTTTTTTTAAATCAACTCTGGTCAATGTATTAAGAAGATTTTGTATTTCTTCATTGAAGAATAATGGAGCAGGATCTCTTTCACTTCCTATAAACAATAAGACTTTCAAATGACAGTATCATATATAAAATATTAAAATAAATTAGTGATTACAATCTTCAAACATTATTATTTAACCTGAGACTAACAAACGTGGAATGATGTGCTTACCAGTTTCTGACACTTTTGAACTAAAGGCACGGTACTTGATAAATGAATTGCATTGCGAATTACGTAGAAACGTATTTAACTTTCGTAAAAACATATTCATTTTTTCAATCTTTTATTGATTGCACTTTACTATTAACCATCAGCCGCTTCATCGATACTAGCGGCAGAGATGAGTAGCGGAGATCCTTCTTTCCTTTCCTTATGGCTGTATCTCCAATGGGGAACATGTGTCAGTAAGGGCCCAGGTCACTCGTCAAACGCGCGTTTGAACGCAAACTGTTAACCAATGATATAACACTTCCACAGGAATTCACGTTGTGTTATTAGTCGGGACTTGCGTTCAAACACGCATTTGACGAGTGTGACTAGGCCCTAACTGGTCCTAATAATCAAGGATTGGTAGTTCGACACTAGACGGCGATATACCTTGCGAGACGGGCCTTATCCAATTGAGAATGAGGACCACTGTTTATGGTTCAGAGATGAGCAGGGATGCACATCGTTACGGTTTTAGGCTATACCGTCCGACATAATCAAGATTGGAACTGTTAACACTAGATGGCGGTGTTCATATGTTTATTCTAATGATAATACACAATAATACAGTCACAAGGAAGGAAGGAAGGAAGGATGTTCATTCAAGTGGATGTTACGATGAGTGACACGAAAACATAGCTGTACGCATTTTGTGTGTAATTACGAATTAAATATATTACAATGCGAGCTCAAAAGTTTAAACTTCCTTGCAACGTGGACAGGTAAATTTTCTGTTGCACAAGTCTTTAATAGTGCATTATTGTCATTATTGGAAATATTAAGAAATGTCAGTCAAAACTATAATTTTGTTGTATGGGCACAGTATATTAAATGCTGGTTAGAGTTGTTGCTTTTTATTCTTTAATGAACATATTACCTGGTTTAGCTTTGCAAGTGCGGACCGAAAAGTTGTAATCGTCTCAGTCTTTGGAAAGTCTCAGTATTGCACAAAAGGATGCAAGGCAGAAATGCTTGGTTCAGTCCTTCAGGTGGATCTTCTAGATGAGCCAGGGGTGGATGAAGAGTCTTCGGTAAATAGAGATTGAAGTAGTGTTGTAATATCATAATAAACAATTTGTATTCAAAAAGAGATACATTGTTTTGTATAGTGTGAAATTGAAGGCTACCATGATGTAAAAGAAAGGACAGTGTATTTACATCTTAGAGGTCTCCTAGATGCTCATACGCTTGTCAATTCTTATGATCGTTTCGTTGAGAAACATGAACGGAAGGATTTTTTAAGTGCATGGGCACATATGAGAGATAAATATGCAAGAGCCCTACTTATACTCTTTCACATTTCACATATTGTGATATTAACACATCCAACACATACGTTTGATTACAGTTATGTGCATTTATTCAGAGCACTCGATATAGTTAGGTAAGAACCTTACGGTTATATCCATTATACTATATGCATCAAGTACATATTTCAAATGTTTCCAGGCAAAAAACTTCTCCTCAACTGTCTGATGTATTAAGCTGTATCTCTGGAGTGCCTAAAGACTGGATCTCTAACGTAAGACCATGTTCTCCACGGGTATTATTTTATTTCGAGACATGTCCTGCGGTATTTCGCGATCCGGATAGTGGTGCTAATATAAAAAAACTCGAGCACTCTCTCGAAGATCAAATATATCACGTTCTTAGGAAAAATCGCATAGTTACTAATATCAGGTGAATATTTCAAAGACAAAAAGTCAAATGAAATATACAGGAATCCCAAATCTCTAACCTATCTTTAATTTTCAACATAGCTCCAACTCTCTATTCGCCATACCGGCCAACCAGGAATTCGTCTATGTAAATACCGGTTCTATAGAGTCAAGGGACATCTTTGGCTACATGACCAGAAAACTAATTCAAAGTTGTAAATTGAGTTCTGGTGGCAACACTTCAAGAAGTTTAGCCAGTATCGAGTCCAATTTAACTGTGACTGATACCGATGCCGGTAAGGATATGAAATATTAATAATTGCTTCATCTCTATAGATCACATTCCTTATATAACTATATTCAGTTTATTTTGCTGTCAATTAAATTTCTAGAGTCCCATACGTTCAGACTCTTCCTTCAGCAGCACATAATGCTGGCTTTTAGTAGAGGATTTGACGATAATGTCGGTCGACACAGTGTACCTGCTCACTTTGAGGTAAAAATATCTGTCACGCGATTCTACGTTAATTATTCTTGCAATTAATCTACTATAACATAAAATACTAATCTAATAATCAATTAGATACCAACGTTATCCTTGTTCATGGAAGTTGCAAGCAAAGTGTACGAGTTTTATATAAAAAGTACGGATAAAGAACTTTTATCGCTTCATAGCTTATTAGATACTGATGTGAAATTCAGCAAAAGCAGATGCAGCAAGGTATTACCTAGGGCCTTACAAACGTATCAAGACAATCTTCCACAGCATTATACCAGGTAATTTAAAAAAATATAGAGCTATTGTAAACGTTGTTTATATTACTTTTACATTATTACAGAGCTTATCATGAAACAAAGCTGGGTCATGCAATAGCTGTGTTTGAGATGCACGCCCGCGGACCACTTTTTGAAGAATTTAGCGAGAAACTACAAGTAGAATGTGATAAACATTGGCGCGCTGGTAGACAGATGTGCGAAGTATTGTCTTTAACAGGAAATCCTTGTACAAATCCAATTCACAAAGGCGGTAGTGAAGGTGCTGGCGGCGGTGAGCAGAATGAACCGCGCGATGATGATAGGTAAGCATTGTCTTTAATTTTACGTAAAAACAAAATAAAAATAGAATCTATGTATTCAGTGATTTGCAAGTTATGGAGCACTGTAGTGGCGTTCGTTACGTTTGTGCTTGTAATTGTGGTCGTTGCCAAGGCTCTCGGGACGATCCGTTTAGCTTGCGACAGGCTAACTACGATTACTTTCAAATGCTGGCAAAACAGTGTGGATGTGCACAGTTGGAAAGTATACAATTCCCCGTATTCCAACCTAGTACGCATAATTTTAGGTGGGTACATCATTTGTAGCTTCGAAAACAATGTGAATTCCACTGTTATAATCTGACACTTTCATGCTATTCAGAGCTGCCCAGCTATTTTCGGCCACGCAACAAAAAGATTCTTTGTGTAGAGCAGAGCTTTCCGCTCCCCAAGGACCGACCCAAGGGTGCAGTCTAGGTGTGAGCAGTTTGCATGGTAAATATTAACTTCCCTAGGATGTCTTCTTAGTGATAGAACTTATCTTTTTTTTAAAATATATTTTTAATGACACCTTTATATTTGGAAACATGAAGATGATATTGCAGCGTATGGGAGTGGCGGACAGTCTCCACCAACTACGTGTGATCCTAATGTTGTGGATGCTCCAAGACTATGTAGTAAAACTAGTTTAACACCTAGTGACGGGCACAAAGTTGTTATACAAGTAACTGATGCTGATTTGGAAAATACCAAAGGTAATGAGAAATTTGTAAAAAAATTTTCATTTTTTTCCCCCACAAATTATAATAGATATAGATCAATTATTTTGTTTGAGTATTTAACAAAAATGGCTTTGTGCCTGTCACACCTGAACAAGGTGATACCAATATTTCAGACAGAGCCTTGATCAGACAGCCATCTACTACCGAATATCTACCAGGAATGCTTCATACGGAATCACCTTCAGGACTTTTGCCACAATTTTCTAGCTGGTCTCTTGTGTGTCTTGGACCCAGTAGTCTTTATTCGCATAATTTAGGACTACAGCATCAGACAGGAGTATTAAGCAATTCTGCTTTTCTACTACCTTGGGATGTGACTGTTAGGTTGGTGATTATAACATAAAACAACGTAAGTCTATCAGTGTCATTAAACACATTCATTCATTTTATCCTAGACTGGAACATCAGAAAGACAGAGGTTCATTGTGGCCCACGGTTGGTGATCATTCAGGACACGGTTATTCACCGCGAGGAAAGAATTTCCAGAACATGAATACAATACGCGGTCGGAAATCCAAAGGTGGCAAAGAATTTGTAGTAAAAATATTCGTCGGCGTTGAATACGAATGTCCGCGGGGTCACAGGTTCATGGCCTCAGCGCCTGATAAAGTTTTAAAAGCGAGTGGAAATGGAATAGTTAAGGATAGTGGAAATAAAGTGACTTCCAGTACAGCGGATATGCCACTTTACTTCCCATGTGCTTGCAGGTTTGATATAAATTTGCAATACTAATTACTAAAGCAATCAAAACGATGATTAATTCTGTCATTTTGTAATAGACAATCTAAACCACTGATAGCACAACTTATGAGGATTCACGTAGTGACTCCAAAGGCACCTGTTCATGTTACATTGAACCCACGTGTTCAGCCAGGACCACCACCTTGTCCAATTTTCGTAACCGGCTGTGAAGAACCAATAAAACTTTCTCAGAGTGCATACTGGGTTCTTAGGTTACCGTATCCTTTTTGGAAAATGTATAATTCTTATGATTTGCATCTGATAAAAATTTTAAATCCTTAATTTCGATTCAGTTATGTCTATATGGGAGAGAAGGGACCATATTTGGCACCGAAGGAACCGGTACCTATATCCCATGGTCGTCTGTTAGCTGGCATGTATGGAATCAGCGAAGTAGTTCCAGAAAAGAAATAAAATACTTTATTTATCAATAATAAATGGTTGAGAGTGTATAATCATTAACCGAGAATGCTCTTTCTCTAGCTGGACTGAGGATTCGTAAGAATCGACATAGTAAAATTTGTTTTTGAATAAAATGATTGTTGAATAAAAAAGTCATATATCCTTAAATTATGCAACAATTATTACGTTTTCAGACCAGGGTTTCACTTTTAATATTCTCTTTTACATATTTACAATTATCATTTACCTACTGATACAATTAGGAATGCAGTAAGTAAACTTATAGTCTTTAGAAAATGCATTTTGAATATAAAAATAACATTGGCAAGTGAATACGTATCCAATCCAGTTACTTTATCTCATTCATTATTACCTACATACAAAAACTTGCGCATCCTTTACTATTACATTTCTCAGAGTATTAATTTAGTAGCTAACAGTACATGATAACACGATAACTTTTCATTGGCATTGTGCGATAATCAGACGTTGAACACACGACTTTCAGATCTAAATTCTTAGATGAAACCTTAAATTCCAGTGCTCGTCTGTATAAAATGAAATCACCTTACGGGTCTACGAAGGAAATCATGATATACCGTGTGCCTTTATTAACCCTTAATCCTTCATGATAATGCGTTAATCTTCCAGGATGCATCAACATCCATCCACGCTTAGTATCGGTGACAGAACAATCGTATCGTATAAATCTGCATCCACCGCCTTCGTAATCAATTCCTGCTCTGTTCAGGGCAATATTTATCGTATAAGTTGAACTGTCATGATGAGGCTTCAAAGATGGCTGCTCGTCAGGACGATACCGAACAACAAAATTCATGAGGGAGCGCGGAGGCTGTGGTGAAAAAAAAATTAATATTAATATACAAATTATTCTATCTTCCAATAGCAATGGTGTATATACATAAAAAGTGCAGTATATATATCAGAGTCAAGACTTGATTGCTAATAAGTACAATTAATGTGTATTTCTTTATCTCTATACCATTTACGTCCCAAGTACCATAATCTACGTTAACCCATACTTGTGAGAGTTTGAACGAACAAGCCTATTACTAAAAAATTGCCAATTATTATCTAATTTAATAATAAACCAGCGTCACCAATTGCGTACATATCGCTTTCAACCATAATCAAACTATCCAAAACCGAGGTGACTTTGAAGTTGACCGGACGCTTACATAATCAATATATCCCTCAAATGCACTTTGCTGCAACGGGTTGACATATTCTTTAAGAAATTCTAACCAATGCTCGTCGAAGCCAACTTGGGTCATATGAATGTCACGCGTAGGAACGGCTTCGTAGCCGCCTTCGAGTCTCGGGTCCTAGAAATAGGGAGATGTCTTTGTAATATATGAGTTATTCTTACGTCATGATAATATCCTGTGAAGACGAGCTCCTGAAGAGGCCTAACGTACTCCTTTAAAAAGTACAGCCAATGTGGCTCATAGTTCACTTGAGTCATGTGAATATCACGTGTTGGTACGTTTTCGTAACCGCCTGATAATCTAGGATCCTGTTAATCAATTTAGATCTTGATTTATAGGATATATCATAATTATATTTATATCATATAAACTGAAAAGAAACTGATTGAGTGGATCCGATAACTAGCAATATGAAAATATGTTAATATATGCTGGGTGATATAATTATTGTGTATAATTAAATGATTTTTAAACAAGATAGAAATTACGTACAGTATTAGTACCGTCTGACCATTTTCCAAAAGCTTCCATGACTTGTATTAATTCTTCTGCGAATCTATCGGTGACGATTGGGAACCAATATACATCAGGACACGGCTGCAATTGCATAACTGTTAAAAGTACTGTACAACAATGAATATTTCTTAAATAGCTACAAGGAATTAGAATATTACTTGAATGTGTGTGTGATTCGGATTGAAGTTCTCTGTATAATTTTCATGAATGTACCTCCTCTGCCAGTCAAGTTTATTATCAAATATCTGATATAAATCAGGATTGGTTAACTTGATATCATAATTATCCGGACTGACCAAGTGTCCGAATTCGAGTCTATTGCTAACATACATAAAAATGTCTCTTTCTCTATTAGCCTGCGCAAATGCCATATCGGTATCCAAATCTCCTAAAGCATAGACTGGACGTGTAGCTTTGTTATTAATTAGAGTGGCATTAATGAGGTAACAATTACTAACGAACGGTACGTTCCATAATCCCCTGAAACAATCAAAGGTAATTATTAAATTAAATTTAAATCATTGTACGTATAAGTGTACGTATATGATGTGGATTTTCTAGAGAAACTGGTTTTCTTGCCACGAATGGCCATGCGTTCTGCGTTCTCGGTGGAATTTCATTTATGCACGATAATAGGATATCATGTTGTTTTTCACTGGTAATTATTGAATGTTTTGGCGGGCAGTAACTCTTGTGCTGTGATTGGCCGATGTTCATACAGGGAATGGCTTATGCATAATTATCCAATTGAGATTCATAACTCTGACACTAGAGACTGCGTTACTATCGCGCGTATGGCCCATTCATATTTTGGGCTGGAGAAACAAGAAGATCCCATACACCGTTACATCGATAACAGCTGACACGAGTATTTGAGTGACGCGGTAAGCGAATTTCAATTTAATTCCACAAAAAAGCACTGAAATAACAAAAAAAAGTTGTACGCAGTATGACTGGCCGTGGTGGAATAACTACATGATATATAATAATAAAAATATAATGTCCTTTAATGAAACATAAGTAGATATGAAAAAGAAAGCAATGCAACTAGATAGATAAATGGGCATTGACTTATTTAATATAAAAATTATTAGTAAAAAAAATTAATTGCATATAAATCTCTGGGTTCTACAAATGAATAATTATTAGCTTTGGAAGTATTAAATATATATTAGCTTGATGTAAAATTATGAGTGGCAAACAATATTGCACTTTAATAAAATTATATTTTTTCCCTATCATTATCAATCGAATATGTATGTTCCTCTAGGATCAAATGAAGAAATGCTGGTTGTTCTATACATTGGCTTTAGTGGTGACGTTCTCACTAGTGACAAATGCAGCAAAAGGCGGCGGTGGAGGTAGAGGTAGCAGAGGTCGTCTGAGAGGACGAATATATGGTTCCGCGATACCAGTTTTAATTCCGCATCGCAATCCAGCTAGTGCACATTATTATGAGAATAAAGACGTAGGTTTAATTTCCCATAGAAAAAATTACTGTTATAGATTATCAATGTAACTTTGTTTACAGGGTGCCAAGATAATTAAATCATCCCACTTTGAATTAGACTATATGCTAGGACGGAAGATTACTTTTTTTTGCATGGCACGTGGATATCCAAGACCAGAAATTACTTGGTTCAAAGATGGAATTGAATTGTATCATCACAAATTCTTTCAAGTAAGTGAAGAAGATCTTTAATCATTAAACGTCACGTGTTTGACTTTCGTTTCGTTTCATAGGTACACGAATGGCCTCTTGGAAATGATACAATGAAATCCAAAATGGAAATCGATCCGGCCACACAAAAGGATGCTGGTTATTATGAATGTCAGGCTGACAATCAATATTCTGTAGATCGACGTGGATTTAGAACGGATTATGTTATGATCACTTATTAATTATTTAATTATGGATTATAGGCCACAATACAAATTGTTAAATGCCAAATGTGCTAAATTGCTAATTCCCACTTTCTTTGCCAATAAATATTTAGTGCATGTATATCACACTTTGAACATTTTTAGTACTTAGATATTAAATAGTAGAGGGTTTCAATTTGTAATAGATGATTATCGATTAGTTTGGCTTTTATTCAAATCTTTGTATCGAGTCATGGTAACAGATAAAATATCTCTGCATTTGAATGTTCAGACCAAAAAGGTTTATTTTCAAGATTGTCAATGAAGATTCTCCAGCCATCTATCGAACATGATAACCGAATCATAAGTTAATATTTCCTTGAAAATATTTGCAGTACCTTGTCATTGTAAGACTGATTATATTCAAGATAACAATACCATTTCCGCAATGCATTTCAAAGCACTTTTTTTAGTCATCTTATTAACACGTTTAGTATTAAGATACTGCTTTAGACTATTGTTGTAATACGAGTAGCATGTTATATAATTTATATACCTATAAATGTAAAAGATTTATATAAAAACAATCATATTGTAAATACATTGCATACATTGCCAAATCCAATTATCCCAAAAAATTATATGTCCACTTATGATACACAGATTTTCGATGTATCTGCAAATAACTACGTATTCAAGTTACTCGGAAGTTCCCCCATCTCTATGTTATTAAGAAATAATTGGAGTAGACGAGGGTGACATGTTTGTCATATCAGGCTTAATCATCGCGTTTAGTATCATATCGATAATTCTGCTGCAATATATATTTCATACACAGAAACATTTGTTTTAAAGACAAAATTATTCCGGTCTGTAAGAAAGTATGCAAGTTATATAATCGAATCATCATTTCCACAAATTATAAAAAAGTTTTAATCAAAGTGCTCCTAAGAATTTTATCATTTCAAAAATGTAAGTATTCATAATAGTATTTTTTTTGGATTGCATTATCGGCATCTTTTCATAAATTACCAAACTACACCAAGGTGACTACTCAAGATTAAGCAATAAAAAATGCTGTGGAATAATTTAAAATATATTTATATTGTACGTATAGGTATGTGAGCGGTTTGATGGTATTTGCAATGAGTCTGTAATAGATAGGAGAGGACACTAGGGGAGTAATGAATAGATGCCCGCCAGTTACATTGGTGTTCTGTGTCATCGCCGAACGCTGCATGTACACGGTGAGTAGCTATCGTATTCATTTATGGAATTATCATGCAACAGTTATTCAATTTATTTTTAAACAAATTTATTTCACTTAGGATTTCTCTCGAGACAGTCACTGCAGGAACGGCTAAGTTTTGGATGACGCGTAAAAACCACTGTGCACTTACTCAGGTACCATTGTGTTATTTAATTTCTGTGAACTCTTCAATTGTTTATCGAAGCAATAATATCTGTGCTATTATTAAAATTACCGTGTTGTATTTTTATGGCAAGTGTGCTTTTGACAGCTTTGTACGAATTTTCTGCTAACGTATCAACGTACCCAAAAAAAGTTGTCTTTAAAATAGTGATAAACCGTGACAGATTTGTAAATGAATATGTCCTAGTAATCGTGCTCTATTGGTTCTAGAACATAATGCGCCGTACAACAGCTACTGTACTTTTGCTGGTATTACTGGTGCTACACTGTCAAGAAATTTCTGGAAGAAGAGGCCGCGCAAGAAGTAGAAGCAAATCTCGGGTACAAATTGGATTACCAATTACTGGAAAATATCGAGATCCTGAAAGTGATCAATATTATAACAATCACAACGTGGGTATTTTTAAATGATTTGGAAAATATATATCCAACATATTATATTACATGAATAAACTTTATCAGGGTGCAAAGATTCTACAAGCATCGCACTTTGATTTTGAATACGTTTTGGGTCACAAAATTGCATTTCTTTGTGTGGCACGAGGAGCACCACGACCACATATTACATGGTTCAAGGATGGCACGGAAATTTACACCCATCATTACCTACATGTTAGTACGACATTGCCAAAAAATATATGTACTTCAATATCAAAATGGTTTTAAAATAATGTATTATTCACGTAGGTGCACGAATGGCAAGTAGGAGCCGACAAAGTCAAATCAAAGCTAGAGATCGATCCCGCAACTCAGATGGACGCTGGTGTTTATGAATGCACAGCAGACAACATGTACAGTATCGACCGTAGGTCTTTCAAGACTGATTTTTCCATTGCATTCGACTAAATTTTATTTAGCCGCCAGATTGAGAAATGGAAGATCATTAGTGATAGTATTAAAGTTTTTTTTCACACGTACAGAATAATCGTAGAGCGAGGCGAAATTAATGTTCACAGCCTCATTAATGTAGTTCTACCTGTCCTCTGTAATTTTACAACTAGCAAGGCACTGAAGAAGATGCCTCAACGAGTCATTGATACTTTGTAGACACTTGTAAAGTGCGTTTCAAAGAACGTAAGAGAAATAAGTAACAAGTTTGTTAACATTCCAATCAGACTGTTAATTACTTATTATTCTACCGTGTCCTACACTCCTGTTTAAATATATTCAACTTTTTTTCCGAATAATTATGAGTTAGACTCACCTGCGGTCGTTGTTAATAATTTGCATATAGTCCGAGCTGCGTGCGTAGAAGCCGTCATCAGTAATGGCACCCCAGAAATTACTCCAAGCTTTGAATGGCCTGACCAATAAGGGTGCAACTATTCCTCTTTGTTGCTCAACCAAAAGCTTGAAGGTATGGACATTGTCCAAGTGAGCTTCTGAGTCGATTAAGAAGTATCCAGAACATTTCTTCTGCAAACAGTAGTCTCTGCACAGAAATCCAATTTATAACCATTAATATTATTTTCAATGTTGAATACTGTTCCATCATTTAATATCCTGTTATTTACATACATTGTCAAATCTTTGGCAGTCACTTCGTCGATATTGTCATCCGGTTTTATCTGCTTGAGACTCTTATATTCATCCCCATGTTCTTTAACGAACTTCTCCACTATCTTCTCGTGGTACGGTACATTGTTACGAAGAAATAGATGCAGCTTGGACTTCGGATAGGCTTGAGCATAGATACGCTCGAAAAATTCTTCCATAAATGGTGTCGGTTTTTCTATGAATACAGCAATTAAAAGGACGGGATAAGTTTCTGGTTGGTCTTTATGTAACTCGATCGTATCATCCCAACAGTTCAAGCATCCTTCTTCCAAATTCCAAGCCTGAGCCAAGTAATTTCCCAAAGAATTCAGAACGAGCTTACTGGCTCCATTTCCATGAACAATTAAGGGTACAGTATTGTAAGCGGTGTTTTGGATGTAAGCATCATTTCCTTTAAATCTCAGCTCCACGTCGCCTAAAAAAAGATTAATAATATTTCTCAAGCTCGACACAATATCTCTCAATATACATTTATATCAAATGAAATATGCAGATTACTTACCTACAGCTCCATTAAGATTCTGGAAAATCTCAGCCTTATGGTCAAGCTTAATATTATATTTCTTTCTGAGTTCACCATCCAAATAAATCTTCGTATAAAACAACTGGTCATCATCTTGATCTTTAACATCTGAACTAGATACTATAGCATAAACATCTGAAGCATATCCAATAAACCCTCCAGAATTTAAATAGCGTTTGCCTCTAGGCGTCTCAGGATATTTAGAAGCCAATGACTTGTCAGGCCAACAGTAACCTTCTGCAGAAAATAATACTCGTGCGTCAAAACTTAAAAATTTATCAATAATCAGTTCTCCAGATCCAATGAAGATGACATCGTAACTAAAAATAAAAAATTATTACATACTTCTACTTCATTCTGAATTTAATGTGCAGCCATAAGACTGACTGATCCCCATAGAAAAATTAAATTCCAATTACCTATCTGTAAATAATACTATCCTCTCTGTATCATCCTTGTACTCCTCCAGTGCTTCCTTGAATAAATTGATTTTCTGGCCTCCTCCAGCAAATTTCTTCACGTTCCCACCCTTCCAAGTCTTGCCAAGTCCGAGTACCTTCAAATTATCACCAAGTCCATTTGCTTGGACGGATCTGGTAAATCTCTTGAATCCTTCAGTCTCATTTGTGGCCACAGTAAATATAAGGAAATCTGTAAACATCAATTTACGTAAGCGAAACAATCTAATTTACCAAAAGAAAAAGACATGGCCCTTACAGATGACGCTTTCAAATTCATTTAATGAGCTTAACAGATATAAATTCATGTGTGACCCCTCTGCTTTTATCACAAGGCACGTACGCATGTTTCAACGACCCATAAATTCTGATCCACAAATGATATCCTACTAGTCTACATTATGATATCGAAATCTTAAAAATTTCACTAGTGCTGTATAGCAGCTTAGATCAACGTTAATCGCTAGGGGCTGCTAATTGATTACTTCCACAGAGATTCTGAATCAGCATTTCATAATTCTATATATAGAACAGTCTCGTAAGTCTGATCCTAGCAGATGATTCAACGGATCAAGATTCTAATCCTAAATTTTATATAATAAAATTTGTTCTGCAATTGGTCCTAATCGTACACTCGAATGGTTTCCTCTAACGTTTTCATGTTATCTAAAATCATAAATTGTCATCGTTATAATTTTATACAATACGCCCAAACACGTCACTGATGTCCGAGAAATGAAACTGTACGCGTTGGCATTATGTCATCTTAAAATGTAGTACCAAGGAGCCGCAGCGCTTCCACCGACTGTGCTGTAATCGCGCTTTCATTTACTCCTTGAGCTGCCTGATCATTCCTTAGACAAAGTATATATTTAAAATAACCATCTGTCAAGATATTATAGGAAAAGGTCAATGAATGAGATATACTCAATAAAATCTTGCTGAGAAAAAATTGTAAAACAATATCTTGAAACGAGCTATTTATACTTTATTCATTGAATAATCCAATTGTACACAAAAATTGTACTACGGACTAGATAAAGCGCATATTATACAAAACTGGACCACGCCACAACGTACACCTACAATAATAAATTCCTATGAACTCGTATAGAGTATTACAGGTTTGCTATGGAGACATATTCAATGTATTCTCTTGAAACTTATGCGAATGAAGTTTTAAGCATGAATATGAGCGATTTGGAAGAATTTATCATCTTTAGAGGATTGAGATACTTCTTGGAACTTATATTTTTCCTGTCAAAAGATGATGCACCGGAAGTAACCTGATAACGGCCCAATCTGTGCATACGGTCATCTAACTATAAACTTGGCCCTATGAAAATCTTGTTCTGCTGCAACTTTATTTCATATATTATACTTAAAATTGATTTGAGCAATGATCGTTGTTGAATTATATTACCCAGTTACAGTGCATAAATGAAAAATGACATAGGAAATAATTTGGATGTACCGTACGCATGTCATTGTCAAGGTTCCGTTTCCGGAAGAGACAAACCATGACGATGGTAAACTATTATATACAAACTTTAGCCGACGTACGGAAATGAATTAATGGTCATTATTTTCATGGCTGGTGGACAAATATAACAGAGTAAAATGTCTCGAGGTGCTAGAAAAGTTTTAATGCTGTTTATACAATGTGTATATTCTGCGTAAGAAGATATATCCGAGGTTTGATAATTTTAACCAAGAATTTTGCTCTTCGTCCATTGAAAAAAATGCTCTTTAATCTTTCTCCATTATTTCTCTTTGTAATAGATGCGATAAGAGTACATTATACGTGCAGTTTGCAGAATCGGTGATAGCAGGAGAAATAGGGTCATTAGAAACGGTACTTATAAATTCAGAAATTATTTATTTGAACTATAATTCCTATTAGGATGAAAATGATATATAATGTATAGACAATAGACTTTACTATTGTTATATAAAATTGTATAGCACGACCAGGATGACTGAACAAAACAGAAAACAAGTCTAAACTATTAAGTTATGGCGGCATTATCCAAAACTTTCGATCACACGTTCCCGATGACTGAGATCGAAACAGAATCGGTTTCTCCGAAAGTAAGAAAGGAGATTGCCACGGTGGAAGTTATTTGTGGTCATCGTGTAAAAATGAGTAACGCAACGATCCTTTGCGGCTCCGTAATCTTAAGAGTGAAACATAGCAATTTGTAGGCCCATTTGCATCTAATTTAGAGGCATAAATAGCATGTAATTCAAACATTAGAATGAATATCAATACCCCATACAGAAGAATGCATTTAAAATCATTGCTCATGCATCATATAAAAATTATTAATCCATTTGCGTTATTAATATGCTTCTTAAAATTACCCCTCACAGCCTAACCCCTAATTTAAAACTAAATATACTGGTTCAAACTCCATAAACAAATAAGTAGTAAAATTACATATGAAATCACAGAAAAAATGAGTCGAATAAACGATACGCATTGACTGTTTAAATGACAGCAACCCTTCTTATACTTCGACGCTAGAAAAAAAAGGAAAGACATAAAAACAACCTAACATTCTCATACCTTCCTGCTTTTCTGCTGGCTTCACTTCACCGACGATGTAGCCGACTAGCAAAACGATGAAAATCACTTTATGGACCATTATTCTTATGGAACTCTTACAGAACTCTTATGAGACACAACAAAGCCGAGACAAGCCTGACGGACATGCCGCTCCGACTGAATACCACGTACGGAAATTGTGAGGCCGTGTTGCACCCACACGTTTCGAGATGACTTTACTAACCGTACGAAAAACATCTGACATTTAAAGCATCCCATCAAACACCAGGTAGAGTACTACGGGGTGCATCTGGTACTTCATTAATACATTCATCAATGAAAATATATAAAAGCTTAGCAAGTTTTGACGGAAGATATTTGAAATAATTTTTTTAAATTATAACGCTACAATATAAGTATTGGGATTCTTAGAGAAAAACTTGCAAGCCTTTTCATCACACAAAGGCTCTATTATTTACGAATGAAGTGCCATTATGATAATAAGATGCTTAGAGTATTTTGTTGCAGCCTCTCTTTTAATTCCAATTCAATATTTGACTACAGAGTACGATTTCTGATTTGAATCTAAAATAATATTTCTGATTAGTTTTGTGTATGCCTGTAAGAATGACGCGCATGCTTATGACGCTCAATAATACGCTGCAAACAGTGACAGGCGCAATGAACTTACACAGAATTTGTCAGAGTAATATAGCTTTGAACATTAGTCCATCATTTTTTAATTTATGTGTACATCTGAATTCGATTTTATGTACAGTAATGGTTACATGAAATGAAATATATGCTGAACCACCCTAGGTAATCCGCAGGTTTCTTGTAGGTTAATCTGGGATAGTTTAACTGTATTACGGTATAACAATATAATAAAATAATCGACGAAACAAAGGAAACACAATTTTCAACGACTTTAAGGTATGTGCACAATTATAGATATAATATAATAATAAAATAATCAAATTAAGCATACCGTCACTGTTAATATTCTCCAACGCAGAACATTTAAATTTCGCTTTGGACCACTGAATGATCTTTGGTACACGTCTGGATTCTTGACACTCGCAAGAGGAATTTATATTATTATTACTAATATATGTATCGAGTCTCAAATCCGTATTGCATTTATTAGGATTTTCGCATCTTCCTAGATTCAATTGAAACACAACTAATATCACAAGGTACACAACACCATTACTCGACATTTTAAGAGTTCGGTTAAAATCTGTTTGATTGGGACGGCTAGAAGTACCCACCGACAAAATTATATTTGAACTTCCAGCCAGGGAATGAACAGCTGGACGAGTAAAATGAAACTGCAGTGAGTTTGGTGAAATTTGCAATTTATACGAGAAAGTAGGAAGCTTCCTAGATAATTGTTTTTATCAAGAAATAAAAAAGTGGACCGCCAGACTTTTCTTTGGTTCTAAACATAGGTTGGTCACGCTTGCCCGGTCTGGGACTTCACGCTTTGATAAACCATTATAGGTCGATCGGAGCGAGATGTGTTTATTTTGTTACTTTCGATTAGGGTATATCTCCTAAAGATTTCTAACTTTTCACCTTGGAAAAACCTCTAAAAATAGGCTGAAGTATCTTATAAAATCTATCGTAAAAACTCGTGCATGCTGTACAACTTCTACCCGCCAACAAGATGATAACTAGTAACGTAATATCATCAAATTTTGTTATTCCATTTAATAAAAATTATTCCTTGAAAGTATCAAAAATCATAATCTAGCTAACATACAGTTTGCAGGGAAATATTCTAAAAACAGGAAGAAATATGATAGAATTGACGAAACGATTCATCGAACATTTTGTCAAAGTCCCATGGTGGCATTTTTATAATAAGCAAATAATTAAGTTACGAAGAAAAGCTGAGCTAATGCCCAACAAATGGGATTATGCATTGATTTAATATGATTACTGGGGCAGTAGTCGCTCCTGAGGCTTCTTTTGCATTTTGACGGAAAGTAGCTAGCAGTACCGCCCCGATCATTGATCATCGTTAGTTAGTGTCCCGTTGTTTTTTCGTCGAAAGTAAAGAATTCTGGGAAACAGTGAAAAATGGGAAAAGATGATGCCGAAACAACGCAGTTGAAGCAAGAACTTGAGGATCTAATAAAAAAATGCAAGGTTTGCACCTTCAAGACTATATTTATACTATTTTCCCATAGAAGGTCTGACATTTTATCTTCCTGATATCATTCATTTTTCAGGACGACCAGAAGAAACAACAGGATACAACTCTAGAAGAAGCTTGTAGCAGTGTGGCGGATGCGCCTAAAATTAAATTGGTAACCAAAAAGTTACTCAAAGGCCACATCAATAAGGTGAATTCGGTACACTTCAGTGGTGATAACAGGCCAGTATTTTGGATAAAGCATTAATTATGTTTATAATTTTACACGGGCACAACCGAGGAAAGTAAATAATTCGATACAGACCAAATTGCCACGTTTCGCCAAAAATAGCAAAAAAGAGCATCTGTTTTTCTCGAGAAACTTCATCATTATCAACCGTGAAGACGATCTACGTTTCTGGAACCATTATGCTCTCAAAGCACCGAATCGAATGAAACGTTTCACTGATTCAGATCATCTAACAACGCATTCCCTTTCACCGTATTCGAAAAACTGTCTTTGAAATTTATTCATTATGCATTTATTTATTGAAAATTCGTCAATATTTTCAACAGACATTGCGTCACAGGATCGTTGGATGGCAAACTGATTATCTGGGATTCCTGGACTGGCAACAAGGTTCAAGTTATCCCATTAAGATCCGCATGGGTGATGTCCGTTGCATTCGCTCCTTCTGGCAATTTTGTCGCCTGCGGTGGAATGGACAATATGTGCACTGTTTATGATGTGAATAATCGGGATTCCACTGGTTCTGCAAAAATCACCAGAGAATTATTGGGATAC
This sequence comes from Trachelus tabidus, assembly GCA_030142655.1. NCBI lineage: Eukaryota > Metazoa > Arthropoda > Insecta > Hymenoptera > Cephidae > Trachelus > Trachelus tabidus. The sequence continues at coordinate 3,408,395 of JARQTI010000415.1, read as the reverse complement.
GAGGGATTCCTCTCATCCTGCAGATTCCTTGATGATAAGACAATCATCACTGGATCGGGCGACATGAAAATGTAAGATCCTTGAATGCTCATTGGTATAAGTTTCAAATACTATGGGTACTAAATCATATAATATTAAGAAACATGTTATAATTTTTAACTTGTATACAGATGCATGTGGGATTTGGAAGCTGGAAAAAAAACAACAGATTTCTGCGCCCATGCTGGTGACGTTGTTAGTATTAGCTTGTCACCTGATGGTAATACCTACGTAACTGGTTCGGTGGACAAGACATGCAAGCTTTGGGATTTACGAGAAGAAAAGGCAAAACAAACTTTCTTCGGTCATGAAGCAGACGTTAACTCGGTTTGCGTAAGTATATTCATAGACAGCCTGGCTTAACTAATTGGTGATTATTTCATTGAATTTCTTAATTCATCAGTATCATCCATCCGGACAAGGCTTCGCAACAGCATCAGAAGATAAGACGGCTCGACTTTGGGATTTTAGATCTGACCAGCAATTGGCCACTTTCAAGCCACCAAATTCAAATCCTGGATTCACATCTTGCGGTCTCTCATTGAGTGGCAGATTCATATTTTGCGGTAGCGACGATAACTCTATTCATATATGGGACACGCTGAAAGTTCAACATAATGGTAACATTTAATTTATAAAAATTACGAATTAAATGGATTTTTCTTTTACTTTTTTGTCATCATTCAAGGTACTATGTCCGGACATGAAAATAGAGTGACATCTCTTAGCGTTTCTGGAAATGGAATGGCTGTGGCCAGCTGCTCTTGGGATCAAAATGTTCGTATTTGGGTGTAAATCATCAGCATTTCTATTATACACGAGAATACCCAGTACGAATAAAATGATAGTTAAAATTATATTCTCCACTAAAGTTCCATTCGATTAATTGACAAAAGATCGGATTGATTATCCTCATGGAATCTGATAATGAGGATAATCGAGTCATTTGTCAAGGAGAAATTTTCCACGTGTGTTAGGGGGATGAAAACGTCATTCGCATAATATATGGATATAGATATTTTCGTTTCTTTTTCTTTATTGTTAAAATCTTCCATTATATCAATATTACTTATCGCCCCCTACTATTACTTGATTCCGTGCAAACGTCTAAATAACGAACTAACAACGCAACGAATGAAAACTTATTAAAAATTGTTCCTCATTCATCGTCCATCTGTCTGTTTATACTTGTATTATTTATAAATCAATAGAAATTATAGTTATTATAATAACAATAATAACAACACGGAGAAACAAATCTTAATAAGAATTTTTATTTCTACTTGGGGATACCTTATTTCTTCGTTCATGTCATTATGAACTGTGCCATATATTTACTGTTTTATTTATAAAATTGAATATCCCTAGTTACAATTTGTTTTTATCCTATGCCGTACTCGTTACACCGCATTGTTATACCGCTGAGAATAGCCACGTAGCCTCGACTTTAGTAAAATATCCCCACGTTTTTAACTGCTAATGCTTACTTTTTTGGTGCTTTGAGTCTTGCGTGTCGCAATTACATGATAATCAAAATTATTAAATATATACATAATACGTGTGTACATACACATATATATATAATTTGCGATGCATATATCCGAAATATTATTTTTTTATCAGAGAATGGAATTTCAGCCGTGCGAAAATAAAAATACTGTTATAATCATTTCTTAAACCAATCAAACACCGAAGCACAAGTATAATCAATCAGTGTACCGTGTGGATCTAAATTTTATAATGTAACATTCATTCGCTACTTTAGATGGGCCACTTCTTATTCCAAAAATAATAATCAACTAATCCGCCGTGTCATTCTTATCTTTTCTCATTTATATCCATAAATCGTAGCTGCATCTAGGTCATCTAGTAGCGACATAATCACATTCTTTTCTCTTGAAAAATATCTCTCTGTTCTTCAGTCCTCGTAATAGCGTAATATCATTAGACGATTAATAATCACTCGTGCTCCAAAATGAAGAGTTGTCTTGTTTTTTTTATGTAAAACTTTTGGAATAATGCTACTAATAATTCTGCATATACTACTGCAAACAGTCGCTCTACGTATAGTGTAGTTATGATAGCTGTAAGAGTCTACCTATAAAACTTATTTTGTGAGTGCAATTTGGCAAAGCTCGGACGTTCATACTTTCTTTTGCATTGAAAAGTCATCAGACAGAAAGCTGTGCGTGAATTGCACTTATAATTTTGCTACCGACGATAGTTTCAAAGATACATGACCGGAAATACAGAGAGCTTCATCGATGCACTAAAGTGCTTGGTATTCCCACTCTCAGCCATCTTTGAAACTCAATAGGTTATTATAGAAAACCAAACTTTAATTAATGAAAATCGAGTCGCCTCATGCAGATTTAAATAATTTCTAAAATCATCTATAATGTAATCTACTTTGAATTTTCAGAACTTTGCGTAGTATTGGATCTATTGTAATATTAATGACTAGAGTTAATGTACATTATGCCATTTTAAACTAAAACATCACTTTCTATACGCTACAGTGATGAATAAAACACAAAAAAATACACAGCACTGTGTAGAATATAGCCAATACTAATTCGACATTCGTATGAGGTGAGTGTGACAATAATATCCCTCTGATAATTTCTGCAGCATATTTTTCTGTGTTGCAATAAACTATTTCTCCACTACAGTCCTAAATTAAGCGCTTTCGCATTGCCTCAACTCTAGAGACTTGAAAGTTGATCTTCATAGTTTACGTATATTCGCATGGCCCTTCCGTGGGCTCTGTAATGATGTACTATAATTTAAAAAAAAAAACATATTTATCACTTATAAAAGATAGACGGCCGCATATGTAAAAAAAGGTAATAATTGTTCGAAACATCATTAATTGAAACAACACTTTCTTTAACGGTATTATTAAACAAAGTACACAAAGTGACAGTATTCGATAATAAATGGCGGCCATGTAATTTACGTAACACGGATGTATACAGAATGTAATTAAAATATCACAGAAAACGCGTATAAAGTTAACGGATATATAGTAGTTTTCACAAAAACGCGTATATACAATATATTGGAAAAAATCGAATCTCTAAGAAACGATACGAGGTGAACATAATGATTATCTTAAGAAACCCGTATGCAAAACGTAAGGATTGGTGTTTCTTATGATGATATTAATCCTCTTTCCTTCTCTTTATCTTTGTCTACCGGAGTAAACGAAACTGGCAATAAATACATCAATGTATCGTAACACTATTAAGATCAGAGCTTCTTACAGGATAACTGTAAAATACTTCAATTAATAAAAGCGAAAATTGTAATATTAGAAGGCCCTTTGCGCTGAGATTATCTATTAGACGCAAACAAAATTTCATTAACTATATAATGATTACATTTCAATTCAATTTTGATGTAGCCTAAATCTCATATAATAGAAAGATTTCTAAATTTACGTACTGCTAAACGTTTTTAATAGAAAAGAATTGCCAAAATGTATTAAATCAATGCCATCGTTTGCTCACTGTGAACTCAGCCAAAATATTTAGCTGGTGTGCCTCATCTACACTTGACGTACGCGTGAACATTTAATCCTGAAGCACTACAGCGATACGAGAATCACACTTAATTCATGAGTATGCTCCCAAATGAGGTTCCAAAGTAAAAGTTTTTATTAGAAACCATCCAGGTGAATTAGAAGCGCTACGATCACTGTAGCTCCAGCTTCCTTGGTAGCCCATTCAGTACATTCTGACTGTTGATCTGTACTTTCTTTACCAGGACTCATTGTATATGATCCAGGTCTTACTAATAATTGGAATGCTGTTGAGGCATTAAGTTTTTTATTGGATTGCGTGTCGATGTATCTGAAAGAAACCGACATGAGATCTTATTTCTTGATACTTGTCTGATTTTTTATTTAATATTGAATTGAGATACTTACGGATATCTTGTCGTGAATTCCTCAGATGCTGCGTACTTAATGTTTGGTGAAAACACCACTTGTGGATTCACATCCTCACTGTTAATACCTGTCGTCAATGTACTCATATGTAACTGTTCCTTGGTCAACAGTTCTCCTCTATCTAGGATCCATCTGAAACACATGAAAATGTTAAGAAATTCTGATCTAATGTGTATTTAATTATTATCATAATATTGTATTATCACAAACCGAATAGCATCCAACCGCGTTCCATAAAAAGCCACATGCCATTTATCCAATGTAGTTTGTGGGACCTGAGTGACATTAATGCTTTGCTTCAAAGGAAACCTAGCCCAACCTACAGGAATGGCAAATTCTGCAGGGGGCTCGCCTTTTCGACAAATAGCAGTATCGCTATCGACTTTATGACAGGAAGAACAATAGCAAACAATTTCCTCGGGTGAAAAGAATTCATCAGGCAAGACGAGGGACTTTTTTAATCGCACACAAGCTTTCATATATTCACATTTCTTGGTAGGCGTAACTAAGGTGGCGAGTGGAGTGGACGGCAGAGAAGTAACTTGTATTGATGGCATTAAGGACGAATTGTGCAGTGCAGCATGACTTGTAACTATTGAATTCGTCAGACAATTATTTGGTATTTGAGCTTGTCGAATTACATTCAAATGTATCTCTTGAGTGCTAGATGAAACATTGTTCACTGAACCAGACGTGACATTGTTTTGCAAATTCGGAATGACATTTTGACAGGGTGCAGCATTATTTTGAGATGTGGTGAGAATATTGTTTGAGATATTATTCTGTTGGGAGGTTGCCATATTATTAGTTTGACTATTTGACGCAATACTCTCGTTTATCGCATTATTAGCGTTTGTTGAATTAATGGCCGTATTTAACGTCGACATATTACTAGTATTGGCAGCTGTGCCATTTTTAATATTAATATTCGTTGCATTATTTATTTCTACATTTGTACATTCACTTCTCATACCTAGAACAGTCGCTATACCATGATTCTCAACATCATTGTTCAACTCATTCGTATTATTCTCCGATTGATTATTCGATATTGCATTGTAATCATTTGTGTTCGCATTGTCGCCGTTATTCTTGATTTTACTATTCTCTGACAAATTGCTTCGCGCGTCGTTGCTTAATTCCGAGCCCGTGTCCGAGTTATTACTGTCCGAATGTACGCTGCTCGACATTGCTTTGTTTTGTATAATATTATTAATATTTGTGATGTTATTGCTCTGCGACGGGTGCGGTCCAACACAATTCACATGGGCGCTATCACTGGCACTTGCGTCACTCTGACTTGGGATGTTCAAAGATAAGTTCGACGGTGTGGCCGGCACTCCATTTTCCTTCTCGTGGCACTCGAGATCAGCCTTTTCTCTCGAATTTTCAACGTCCTCGCACTCAGTACCTGTACTCTCTACGGAGGCTGCTATAGCCATGTTGTGTGTATCGTTACTCGTGTACGACGGTTCTGCTAAAGGCCCAACAATGGAGATTTGCTCGCACTGCCCATACAAATCAATTACTGCGTACACATACGGTGGCAAATCTGTTGCAGCTATACCCTGATCCGAACCGTTTATGTATAAGTGCAACCTAGAGTCTTCATCGACCAACAAACCCACTGTAATTCCATTTTGAAGATTTTCCAAATTAGCTCCATACTTCGTTTTAACCTGCACGTTATGAAGTCATACAAAAATTATATTAATATACTGTAGTCGAAGATTGTAGTATTGAAATTCATATATGTGAATTTTTACCTTAGTACCATTGTGAGAAATCCAATCACCACAAATGATCCATGAATGCTTTTTAAATCCGAGAGCTGTCAGAGGAAAACTAGCTTTTTCTGGAGAAATACATGTTACTCCGCACAGCATACCGGATACCCAGCGATCATTTATTTTTTCCACTTTCACTTGGAATAATTTACCCTTTATCAATGGGCGACTAGTCATCACTACACCTATTAATATAATATTACGTGCGTTATTACAAGAAACATTTGATTTGTACAAGTCAAGCATATCCCTTACCTTGATTATAGCTTGCAACTCTTCTAGCAATTGTCTTTCTTTCTACTTCCACATTTCTTCCATGGTTCTCATGGAATTCGTAATTCCAATCTAATTCTCCGGTGGAATTAATAATAGGCTGTGTGGGGGTGAGAGCCATTTCATTTAATAATTTAGCTTCAGATACATCGATAGATGTATCCATACCAGCGTCACTGAAAAAAAAAGGATTAGGTAAAATATTGCTGAACGCGTTATATATTTCATTCTTATAAAAAATACTCACTTTCTTATAGTTGGCGGCATTGGATCCAACAGTAACTCTAAGGAATCTTGTAATCGTAAACTGGCATTTGGTGAAATTATGGCGTTCTGTTGTTTGCTACTAGTGATGCTCACTGCTAGCGTACTTCCAAATAATTCAATTATCGCATAGACCATCTCGGGAACGTTAGAAGCTGCTACTCCCATATCTTCTCCATTCACATAGAATTTCAAATGTCCGTCATGAGTACGTTTCATTCCGATTTTATCCCCGACACGAAGCCAGTCCAAACTTGGACAATAATTTAAGCAAAGTACGTATCCTTTATGTCTCACTTCGTTTCCTGATTAAATAATTGAATTGATGTATATTTTTACAAATCATTGAAATATTATATTATACACTAAAACCGATGTATATTCACCTATTAAATACCAAGCATCAGCTAGTATCGAAGTCATTGTGGGTACGAGATTCATAGAAGTCAACCAATTTCCATCTTCATAACTTACAACACCTATTCTAAGAGATCCACTCCATTCGCGGGCTACTTCTTGAATTGCAACCTCAAAAATTTCATTATTTTCCAAAGGACATTCACTCAACAATACAGCATTGTCATATTCTCTACAACGTGTCGCAACAATGCGTTCAAAGTTTAATTGAATATTTATTCCCACAGACTCATGAAATTTATGAGTTATTTCAGCTTGAGCTTGGGGTTGTATTACGGACGTAGGTTGTTGGCTTGTGCTGTTTTCCGACGGCAAGTACTGTTGTGTCATAGTGTCTCTACGTTCGGGAAGAACAATGGTCACCTAAAAATAAATCAGATTCCAGTTAGATATGAAATGAACTGAGTATTAATTGAATGAAATATTGAATTTTTTTACACATTTTACGCACTTGAGCACATTGACCATATAAGTCAATCACAGGATACACGTGTAACGGCAATCCTGTGCAGGCAACACCCTGGTCTACACCGTCTAAATAATAATGTAAGCTGGTATCTGGATGTCTCATCATACCGATTCGATTTCCTTCCATAAGTTTATCCAAATCACAAGAATAATTATTTCGAACAGTCACGCCGTCACGCATAACAGTAGATCCAGACAACATCCAAGTATCGTGATCTATATCAGTCATCGTGGAAGGAAATTCCAATTCGTCTGGCCTTATGGCTGTAACTCCTACATATAATAAAGATTGTTATAGATTTTAAATAATAAATGTTTTGAATTGAAATCTCGAATATTTTACATCTGACAGTTACCTGCTTCAATGGCACCGGACCATCGGTTGACCATTTTATCGATAGACACTTCAAACATTTCGCCATCTCTTAATGCTCTGTTGGCGACTACAATAGCTTCATTAAATTCGCCTAACGCCCGAGGTCTAGATGCTGTCAAACCATTATTTGTAATTCTTGCATTTTTACCATGAACATGATGAAATCGTAGATCACTGTATAAAGAAACAATAAATGATTATTAAAATAACTATAAAAACATCATTAACCATTAAATATTGTGCATTACCTGTATAAAGTTGTATTACTAAAGCTAGAATTGTTAGTAGTCGGACTGTAAAAGTCAGTAGCATCTACAATAGTTGCCTGAGCAGCTTGTCCATATAAATCAATGACGCCGTAAACCTTTTCAGGGACGTTCATCGCGGCAGCTCCTTGATCCGCTCCATTAACATAAAAGTGCAGTGTTGCATTATCTTTTCTCATCACTCCAACACGATCGCCAACTTGCAGACGATCAAGATTTTGACCGTATTGATCGATCATCGTTGTTCCATTATGCATCACGCCATTGCCAGTCATCATCCACGTGCCAGTTCTGTAAGATTGTCGAATAGATAAAGTATATGCTAACATCAACTGAAAATATTATAAATATGCGTACCGAACATTGGTCATTGTGAAAGGAAATTCTAGTTCGGTTGGGGAATGTGTAGTCACTCCAATCTCTATAGAGCCTGCCCATTTTGTTACAATTTTATCTAATTTTACTTCAAACAATTCATTTGGTCTTAGCGGTCTGGAAGTTAGGACCACTCCATTATTAAAATCATCCATAGCACTGGAAAATATATACAGGGGATATAAATGTTTGCCGATTATTCAAAAAGTCCTTCAAAAATAAGATAATTCTGATATAAATTACTTAGGCCTGTGTGCAGTCCTTCCGTTATTAATTACATCCGCATGTGTCCCACAACACATATGAAACATCAGTCTATCAAGTGGTTCATCCTCTCCTGGTTCTGTACATTAAGTAAACGGTAACTACAATGTGTATATTTCCTTCAAATTCAAAGATGTAGGCTTATTACCTTCGCCATTTAATCCTTGAAGATGCAATGTATTTCGTCGAGTAACCAAATTCTGTTCTTCTCTTTCATCGCGATCGACAATAGTTACTTTCACAGTCATTCCATACAGATCTATAACGCCCCATATACCAGCGGGAACCTTTGCCGCAATTCCTTGATCTAAACCATTTATGAGATAATGAAGATTTCCATTGCCCCTTCTTATCATTCCAACCCTATCACCCTCCTATGTGATAAAATTGTTATAATATATGTCCTCACATTATATCAGTTATAATCCATTTAGCATATTATACAAATAATTACCCTAAGTTCATCCAAGTTAAATTCACCATACTCGCGTTGTGTACCCTTCCCATTTGTTAAAATACCACAACCAGACATCATTGTAGTACCGGAACGCATGTTAGTCATTGTCGCAGGGAAGTCTAATGCGGTAGGACTATGAGTTGTAACTCCAACTTCGATACTGCCAGACCATTTATCAACTAATCTGTCTATTCGAATCTAATTTGAAGATTATACCAATATTATTGTTTAATTCTTATTTGTTGTATATGTAATATATTTCAATTTAATTCAAGACTTGCCTCAAAAAGTTCATTATCTCTTAGTGGCCTGTGGGTCATTACTACTCCATTATTAAACTCATCAAGAGGCCTCTGTCTTTCTGCTGTTCTGGCATTGTTAGATAATTTCACCAAGGAACCAACTCTTTCATGAAACCTCAGGCGATCTTCTCTTATAGCTGCAAGACTTGGATTCTTACGAAGATTTACGTTTACATCAACATTAACATTAACATTTAGATTGACATTCAAATTGGCAACAATGTTTGTTGTAGAGGAACTAGATGCTTCCCCCAATGGATAATCGTTGTTAATTTCTGGTTCTTCTTTTGGTTCACTAGATCCAAGCGCTGGTCGAGGATGAGTAATTGTTACTTGAACGCAATTGCCGTACATGTCAATAACAGCAAATACACGTGAAGGGATATTTGTTGCAGCTACCCCTTGAGACGTACCATTTACATAGAATATTAGTTCATCCTGTAAAAATGTATTAAAAGCTTCAAAGTGCATGGTAATTCTTTTATCTAATTTGTAAATAATTTCTATAGAGTTCACTGTAGAACATACATTAGATGATCGCATTACTCCAAGGGTGTCTCCTTCTTCCAAAGTATCAAGATCAGTGCCATAAATTTCAAGAATTGGCTGCCCATCATGTACAATACCCAAACCTGACATAATCCATGATCCATGACGAAGCTTGGTAGCACAGGCTGGCAGTTCCATACTCTCTGGATCGCATGATGTTACTCCAATTTCTATACTGCCACTCCATGATATCATCTATGCATTATTTCAAGGAAAGCAACATTGATTTATATTGCAATAACTAGATGTGTTTAATCAAAACTAATAAAAAGAAACATATATATTCATCTTCTAGCCCAAAAATGAGTAAAAGTGAATATCACTCTATATGTGAACTTTATTTATATAGTAGATATGCAGAATATAGGTCATCTAACCATTATGCAATCCCCATTGCATTTTCAAGTGCCACAGTAAAATAAATTATAGGATAAAAGGAAAAAAAATTCATTTTTAGATCATAGGTATATTATAATTGAGTTAATATATTACATGCAAATATATTTCATTATCACAAATCCAACATTATTTAAGCACAAAGGAAGTAGGTATAGAAAAAAATGAATCATTGAAAGTAAACTCTTCAATTTTCCTTACATAAAGATACAAAATACACAGAAGGCTACAAAAGGTTCAAAAAAAAAATATAATATCCAATGTCTTTTTAGCAAGTGGATCTTATTTCGCAGAACATAAATATGCAAAGATATTGCTTTTAACCAGTGCTGAACATTGTAGCATTACATGACTATTTCATTGCCAATGCCTTTTAATTGCATAAAATCGTCGTATGTACTACTTTTATGACAAGAATAATTCATATTACTAATAGGAACGAAGTTAAGGAATTTGACAAGTGTGATTTGCGATGTAGAAGCTAATGATGTCCGAGTACCTTCTTGTCGATGCGGATTTCAAATAGCTCGTCATCCTTAAGCGGTTCAGCACTCAATACCAGACCGTAATTATATTCCGAAAAATTTCGCACTGCCGTGCAATTGTTGTTTATCAAATTAACACGATCTCCACATCTTCGATGAAACATTTCGGCCATTTGTGTATACGCAACCCCACTCCCGCCAAAGTCTCTTCATTGAATACAAGGAAGGAGATTACAAAGGTTTCACTAAATGCTAGGGTAAGATTTTCTAGGGAAACCTTATTTTCACTCTCTACTGTTCACAATATGGCGATTTTGAAAACTAACATTCCTGTAAATTGAATAAAATAATTATTAAAAAAAAAGAATTATTTTCAAATATATGTGAATTATTATAGGAGTTATTATAAATATTCTATTAAAATACTTGTTAGTAAGGTTTTTTTGGCTTCAATATAAGTATAGAATTTAGTCCTGGATCATTATGAGTTATTCTGAATAAAATTTGTTCCTTGTATTGTTAGAAATGTTTTTTATTAGTGATAGATGTATTATTTTGTTTTGTTTATGTGAAAGTTATTGTCGAGATAAATAACAAATATAGATAATTATTGAAATATTAACTTTACCGATTGATAGCACGTTATCAAATAAAAATGGCGTTTGTTGGGAACTCCAAGAAGTCAAAAGTACATTCTGTAGTTTGAGAGCAACGTAATGCAAAAGATTTGACAATGAGTCGCGGAAAACATAAGATATGGTATGTACATTTTTTAAAATCATTACACTCGTCATCATATCATAACCTAATGTTGGTAAGATGATATATACTTTGAGTATCATAATTTTTCAGCATGGTCTCAGATTTCTTTTATCCTAATATGGGTGGAGTGGAAGAACATATTTTTAATTTATCACAATGTTTATTGGGACGAGGTCATAAGGTTGTTGTTCTAACACATTCCTATGATGATAGAGTGGGTGTTCGTTACATGACAAATGGCCTTAAAGTATGTATAATTGAATGTCAATTTCACATGGGCATGAAATATATATTAAAACATAATAATGTTGTAGGTATATTATTTACCCATAAAGGTATTTTACAATCAATGTATACTTCCAACAATGGTTTGTTCCATTCCATTAATTAGATACATTTTTATAAGAGAAGAAATACAAATAATACATGGACATTCAGCATTCTCTGCTCTCGCACATGAAGGAATGCTGATTGGTAGGCTAATGGGATTAAAGGTAATTGAAGGATTTTATATGTAATTTGCTTAGACAACTTCATAATCATTTTGTTTTCATTTTTATCAGAGTGTCTTCACAGACCATTCTTTATTTGGTTTTGCTGATGCTTCCGCTGTTTTGACAAATAAATGTTTAGAAATATCTCTTGCCGATTGCAATCATTGCATTTGTGTATCTCACACTGGAAAGGAAAATACTGTATTGAGGGCCAAAGTTCATAAAGAACGAGTATCCGTTATTCCAAATGCAGTAGATACTGCTTTATTTACACCAGACATTAGTAAAAGAAGTAACGATTTCAGTAAGTGTTAAGTCAATATTGAGTACTTCATCAATATCACATAAAATGTTAAATTGCATAATATAACTAATCAGAACTTTTAATATTTCAGTCACTATAGTTATAGTCTCTCGATTAGTGTACCGCAAAGGTGTGGATCTTTTAGCACATATTATACCCATAATATGTGCACGTCATGAAAACGTGCAATTTCTTATTGGTGGTGATGGACCAAAAAGATGGCTAATAGAAGAAATACGTGAAAGAAATTTATTGCAGCACAGAGTTACATTATTAGGGAGTTTGGAACATTCCCAAGTAAAGCATGTTTTAAATAAGGGTCACATATTTCTGAATACTAGTTTGACTGAAGCATACTGTATGGCTATCGTTGAGGCTGCTTCTTGCGGGTAACTTTTTCGTTTACTTGCAGTAACTGCTTTTATTATATATATTTTATTTATACATTTCCTTATAGTTTACAAATTGTGTCAACGAGAGTCGGTGGAATTCCTGAAGTGTTACCATCAGATTTAATATATTTAGTAGAACCAACTGTGCCAGCATTGCTCCAAGGATTGGAACATGCAATAGCTGATTATAAAGCAGGCAACACTAGTCCTCCTTTGGAAGTACATACGAAGATTGGTACCTTTTATAATTGGTTTGATGTATCAAAAAGAACGGAAATCGTATATAACTTAGTTGAAAGGGAGGATAGAAAGAATCTAGGTCAGCAACTAGCGAGCTATATACAAAGTGGAGTATTACCATATCTGCTAGTCGTATCCTTATGCTACATCATTCTTCAAATTCTTGAATTCTTTGTTCCTAGCAAGGTATGTCACAAGTCTTTATTTATTTCCTAAAAATTGCAATCCGTTCAGGACTGTTTTATATTATTTCTTTTCAGTATATTGACATCGCGAAAAATTATAAACAATTACATGCGCAGTCTTGCGAAGAAAAAGAAGAAGATAAAGACTAACCATGTACTACGGCACATCTTTCGTGTTAGTACTACCGTAAATTAATTTTTATAATGTTTATGATTATTTGAAAGTCACAAACGTATGTGTTCTCCCATTGGGGATCTCATGCTTGATACATGAACGATGCTTCTAATCTTTGCCAAAAAGTAATACTTAATGTACTAATTCCAAATGAAATAATTTTTTATAAAATATATTAACGATACTTTGTCTGACGGACTCATTTTTATAGTGACGAAGTTTTCTACATCCTTTTTATGATATATTAATTTCATTTCTCATTAAGTATTAATTCTTCGTAAGAAATTTATTCAGAAGGGTCCTGCATAAAGTATTTGTGTTAATTGCTGTTGCAGAACTATGAGGGACATCTATTATTATACTCAGTGATAGAACTAAACAGTACAAGCTAGACTAATAATATATTTGTAATTGATTTACGAATAAAATGTCTTCCTACATCTTTCAATATAAAAAAAGTCTACAAGATTTGACATTTTACTCGTGAATCTTATATGATAGAATTACTTATTAAATGAGTCTTCAGCAAAGTTATTATCTACATGCACACTATTCTGATGAATGTCCAATAACTTAGAAAGTGAAATAATATGTTGTGTGAACTACATTATAGAGTCAGTACTAATTTTTATACAGGATATAAAATAATCATGCCCAAAAAGCAGTTTGCATTTGCAATGTTTAGGTCATAAAGCCACAATATATTTTTTATGGTTACTTTCAAATGGATTTATCTTTCCGAGAATGTTATTAATACACATAACTATATGAGTCATACAAACTAGATGTGTCTTACCTAAGATAGCATGAACTGTCTACCAGAAAGTGATATACTTCGTACAATTAGAATTCAAACTACGTACTTAACTGCATAAGTTATTATTTATCAGTGTCAATAATTTTGCTGCACAGTTTACACTTTGCAAGTAATTTTTTAATCTTAATACGTCTTGTCAGTATTATGAGTTCCAATATGTCTGCCATAATATAAGCAAACTCGTAACTTTGCGGATAATGAATCGTACGACATCGCATTTTTAAAACATCTTGCCTTCATTCATAAAGCATTTAAGATTTATATTTCACAAGGTCGTATTATTTTATTAACATTTTTAAGAATACCGTTTTTCTACGAAACGATATTAAAACAAATGTTTATATCTTGTTACATACAGTTGCTATGCATAATCCACTGTTAAACATTGTTACTCCAAAAGGGAAAAGATTTTATCGTAAATTACAATATATCGAAAAATGATATGTGGGTATATCATAATGTCATTTTTTACAGTACAAAATACAATTGTTCTTCAGTATAAATATAGTTCACGTAATTCTTCGCCCGGTTACGTCCATAAATATTGTATAACTTTTATAAAATAGAAACGGGATTCCAATCAATAAAAGGCAATTACACTTTCACTAAAGGATTTTTTTTATTACAATACAAGTTGTCATATGAATTAGCACTTGTGTACGAGTGTCATGCATTTTTATTAGCATATCTACGTATATGCCAATCAATCAATACCCTCGCGCTCCTACTTTCACACGTTCACACGCATGCAATTTTATTGCATTGTTATTTTATATAATACAAAGTCTTATTAGACTTTAGCGTTTCATGTAAACGGCATATGGAACAAGTCATGCTTAAATCTAAAATGCCCTATGTCATTTATAATTCCACATATCAAGTGGTAACATCCATAGGGGCGTCGATGATCGAATTTCACATGATTACACATAATTACAGAAACGTATAATTTCTGTTACATAATTACATATCTCAAAATACATCTTGTTTAACTCAGAATATCTCGTTTCACGACTGAATATCCACGCGTGATAATAATCATCCAATCGATCCGAACGTTTGGAAATTGTTATTCGATTTCAGTAATGTTTAATGACACTTGTAAACGATATGAATGAACATTTAACTTTCATTGTATAATATAAAAAGTGACAATGTGCGCATTCATATGATATTCCCGAGAAATGTACCTTCATCATATATCTTTTGCCTTGACGCTTCGTTCGCAATACAATTCCTTTTCTAATTTACTTTAAACTGGAAGTAATGACTCCTTTTTTTGGATTCTCCTATCTTTACAAATCTTTTTTCACTCAATTCCAATAGCATATATTACATTATGAACATACCATTGGATTATAGTACGGATCTAAATACTAAATTTCTCGTATTGACTAAATTTCTAAGCATATCTACATTTTCTTCTCATGTTGTTTGCAATTTCTTCCGAATTCGTATAAATGTAAATTACAATTAACACTTAATAATACTGAGGAGTTTTAAGTCAATGTTATTCTTTCATCATGTTTTTATAGAAAAAATCAAAGAGCAACATTGAAAACCTTCATTTCCCATACATTACATTATTTTATCTCGGGAAATGATCACATACAATTTCGCAGACCATCAATGCAATGACTTATAGATTTACCGCAAAAAATATGAATTTCACCGCGTAATAACTCTTAACGAAAAGTAAAAAGGCCAAATGGAAAATATAATAATGTTTATTTTATTTATGTTGCACGTTAGATACAATTATAATAGTATTAATACAATATCAATCATCATTCTGTTCATGTAATCCTCACTGTATTATTATACAATATCCTATTTTTTTATATATATATAAATCTTTCAATTAAGGACCATCGAACTTCCATTAAATGCCACGCTATTTACGGTAAACATGAACAGAAGTCTCAACGAGCCTTGTTTAACAACTTTTACTATATTATGAACGATCAGATCTGATGGAACATTCCATTTCCACTGTAGAGCATCGGAAAGCCGTGCGTTACAAGATATTCTGTGTACTGTCAACTTCAGGAAAGACTGAGTCCTTAAATCTGTTAAAAATTAAGTAGTTCAGTAGCCTCCTTCATTATTATCGTAGCCAGATACTCCAAAACAAAACACTTGAATCTACGTCAAACAAGTTTTCTAAAGGCGAACTCAATACATACCTACATTGTCAAAAATTCAAAAACATATTAGAGAATTATTTCATATACACGTATTGTTCGCGTTCAATGTCATTATCTCCTTTTACATTTTGGAGCACTTTTAATAACCAGCTTTTTTGAAAGTACTGCTAGTACTGCTTTGAACTGCTAGATTTTTTTAATTTTTAGTATAAATGCACGAAACTACATGTCGAATTGATCTTTGCATAAAATATTAATCACGTAGGCATCATAATCAACAAAGAAATTAAACATGTTAAATATATCATATACATACGCGTTCATAGTGTACTTCGGTCACCATCATATACTATTACGTAATATTTATTTAATCTATTGATGAAGAAATGCTTCAAGTTATTCGTGATAACATTGCTCAGCATTTTATATGAACAAATTTAATAAGATTAATCCGAACAAAACGTTAGGTGCATATAGATTTACCGGATGATGCATTGCATTATGCTGATTATGCAATACATACTCGAAAAAAATTCTCAATTAGAATTATTAAAATCGTTATAAAAAAGTATTGCTGTCTCACGTATATATACAAATTGTTAACAGATTTAAGAGAACGTGATGCCATCTTAAGATTGATTATTATATGGAAGTTTTGATCAATCATTAAACAAACTCATTACCAACATGGTGCTGCGTAATGATTCTCTGATAAATAATCAGTGCAATTGGTTTAAGTATTCTTATGGTGTTCTTACATGCTGGTCGCTTATGGCGCTAACGTTTTTTTTAAATTTTTTTACTAAGGGATTGGAAAGGAAGTAATTGAGATTACAACTATCTCTGTAATCTATTAGATACAGCTGGTTGAAGGGCTCACTCTTAAAACATAGTAACATAGAATTGTCAGCAAATTTAATGAAGGAGCTACAATTAAAAACAAGATACGTAAGGTGGAACGTAAAACTGTTCATTATTATCTGATGTTTTTAATCAAATGGTAAGGAATAAGATGGTGCTGCGTATATTGACATGTTCCTGGAAAATACAACTGCAAACTAATTTGGATATTCGTAGGGGAACAGTTTAAAATCATTTACAAGATATGCAGGATATTCTAAGTTATAAGAAATTATTAATTATAAAATAACGACCTTACGAGTTTCATGCTAACGACATAATCAATATCAATACTCATTGCATGAATATAAATCAAATATTCAAACATATAGCTTGTAATTAATTACATACTGATTCATACGAATATCCAAATAATGCGACTCATCTCATTGATCAAGAATACAGAGATAAGATGAGCTTTTCTTGTCCTAGTACAGAAGATCACTCATAATAGTAATAATGATTTGATATTGTTCTGTCGAATGTCGTCGTTCGGGCTTTATGTACAATGCAACTTTTCAGTATGTCCTTCAGTACATTTCGAAGAGGAAATAATGCTACACAATTACGGCTTCTAAGGCCCTCGTTGACCTCGGTATCAGATAAAACAGTCCGAAATCTCCGAACGAGTTCTCATAAAAAATTTGTATTGATCGTAAAACGAGTGCCTTAGAATCCAATTTGGCAGTCATAATAAATAAATAACAGACCGTCTGACAAACCAAGTGTCGCATGATTTCCTCGCGTTTGGGCACACATGACAATGACACGAGCTTATGCTCATTCAAACACCTTCTCCGTAGTCACGGTCACCCACGTTAATGCGATCTGGAGCAGCGGTTACGCTGAAACCAAGAATTCTATTGTCCACTTTGAACATTTTTCCCTTCTTCGGCTTCTTGGACTTGCCCTGAAAAAATTATTTCATGTAATACACATCTAATTTAAAAACTTCTTCAGTACGTTCGCTACAATGCGTTATATGTATAATGCACAAATTGTCGTGAGTGATCGATATCACACATGCGTGACATTTAGTGACGTAAAAATGTAACGTGGCAGATGATTGTGCAATTAATATCAAATGTGCTTTTACGATATACATAGTTCTGTGACAGAATGATACCTTTACTTCCTGAAACTCTGTTGATGTATTTGGATTGATGGCAGGTGCTGGCTTGCAGAGATCATCAGCTTGTGCTTGAGGTCGCTGAGCGGATCGCCATTTACTTCGTTTCTCTAGGAATTGCTTGGCGAAGTCAGTACACTGTTTACTGTCGCCAAGATATAAGCGAATGTATTCCTTTACTTCGTACGCCGATTCAATATCACGAAGAAAACCGACGAACGTTGGAACTGTGTAGAGAATGAGGATTTTTTTTTTAACAGATGCAAATGGCGAATTAAATTATTTGAGAGTTTAAGAATTATGTTAGAACACTTACTATCCACAGGTAACCCATGAAGACCGCTCAGTGCTTTATTGCACCACTGTGTAAAATCATCGGGCTTGGCAATATTTTGATCGAAAAGTTTCCTCACGACTTCCTCATCCTTCTTGCTTTTGCTCTTGGTTGCCTTGTTGTTCTGTTGCTGCTGTTGTGGTTGAGTCATACTAGCTGCTGGTTTGGCCGGTGCCGTCTGCTTTGCCGGTTGTTTAGCAGCGACGGTAGATTTATTAGGAGCAATAAATTCGTCCCAGAAAACTGCTTCTCGTTTTACCCAGGCTTGACTACTGGCACAGTCGGGACTAGCCCAAGTAAGAGATTTGGTAGCAGTGTTCCAAATTCCGGCATTTTGTAATGGAAGTGATGCAGAATTTTTGCTTTCCTTCTGACATGTTTTCTCCTGTCGTTCTCTTTCCTGTTGCTGCAATTAAAGTTTCAATGACTCTTCTAAACTAAACTACATACACCTACAGCAGGTAAAATTATATACACATACCAATTAGGACAAATAGGACACGTAATGGAAAAATAAAAAAGATTTCTAAATAAGTACCTTTACTTTGGCAAGACGTTCTTGCTCTTCCTGTTGAATCTGATCGAGACTCTTGACTTGCAGTTGCTTGCTTGCAGCATTAGCTTTCTCAGCCCATTTGAACTGCAATCGCTTAACCGAATCTGTTGCTGAAGTTTCTTGCGCAGCTTCCGCAGCTTTCTGTTGGGCTATCTGCTGCTGTAACTGCTGAACACGTTGCTCCTCCTGCAGAAAGTATATTAGTCATATCGTTATGCTATTCATATGCTATATGTCTTTACAAATAATAAGCATATTAAAAATAAACACTCACGGCCTTTTTCTCTCGTTCAAGTCTTTGAATTTCAGCAAGGGAAGCATGAGTCGCTGTAGCTGGTGCATGGGGGGCCTGAGCCCAGGGTGCCTTACTACGTTCCTGAAGCTTCCTAAGAGCTTCCGCTTCTCGTCGTCTTTGTTCAGCTCGTCGTGCCTGTTCCTCTGCTTCAGTCTTTCTACGGGCTTCCTCTTCCTTTCTGTAATGATAGGTTTATATGTGACGAGGTATTTCCTTTGCAGATCCTTAATAAATCAATAAAGTTGATTAAATATTTAAAAGGTTCATACTTTATTCTTTCTTCTTCCTGCCTCTTTTGTTCCTCTTCAAGCTTCTTTCGTTTCTCTTCTTCCTTCTTCAGCTTCTCTTCCTGCCTCTTTACCTCATCACGCTTCTTTTTTTCCTCTTCTTGTTTTTTCTTATTGTTCTCCTCGTCTAGCTTTCTCTTCTCTTCTCGTTTCTTCTCTTCGTCCTTGCGCTTCTTTTCCTCCTTTTTCTTTTGCTCCTCTTCCTGTTTGCGTTTCTCCTCTTCCTTTCGCTTCTTCTCCTCCTCCTTGCGTTTTTTCTCTTCTTCTTTACGCTTTGCTTCTTCTGCTTGTCTTGTATGCTGTTCTTCCTGCTGTCTCTTCAAATTCTCCTCTTCGGCTTGTCTCTTCAATTCTGCTTGTTTTCTAATATCCTCCTTCTTTATTTCTTCTTGTAACCTAAGATTTTGCTCTTCCTACAAATTTAATATTTTATGAGTTACTACATTTAATCCCAAACTTCAGCGATTCACACAAATGTGACTTACTAAAATTTGTTGTTCAGTCTTCATTTCCTTAGTGTGTAAATCCCATAGAGAATTGGGTACCTGTCCAGGAGGCATAGCGGGTATAGGACCAACCTATAATAATTTAATGAGCATAATGAGTATACTACTGAAAGTCATGCGGAATTACGTGCAGTTTACATAAAAATGTTCCAAAGTACCTGTGCCAACCAGTTCTGTGCATTAAACTGAGGTGTCATCTGAGGAGACGGTTGTGGCCAGACTGAATCCATCTGAGGTGTTTGCGGGTGTCCATTGACATTAACATTAAGTTGACGTAATAATGACTTTATGGGATTGACTTCCTGCGTTGGCGTTGGTGCTGATGCTGGATTTATGTTCGGCTGTTGAACTGCCGGCAAATTTTGTATACCACCCATCTGCTGGATAAGCTGTTGTATGGGATCGATTGCTCCAGGATGCGCAGGAGTTGTTGAATGAATACTTGGAGGTAGATGATTCTCGGTTTGCGTTTTAGCCTAGAAAAATAACAGCAATGCGTTAGCTACACGATCGGCACGAAGATATATTAAAGAATCGCAGAATAAAAATAAAATAAAATAAATAAAAATAAACTACCTGTTGCATCTGAGTAAATAACTGCATTACAGGATTCGACGGCGGAGTGGCCATAGGCGGTACAAAAGGATTCGTAGCTATCGGTATATCTGGTATATCAGAGTGTTGGAGAACATGTTGGGCGATAAGTTGGTTTTGTTCGACTGGACTTAAAGTGGCCCAATGCTCCGATTGCGAAAGCTTGGCGATAGCCGACGTACGCATTTGCCTTAGCAACAGCTGCTGATTCTGTAGCAATCGTATATGCTGATATTGGAGTAAAAGTAGCGGATCCTCTAGTCCAGCTTTTGGTAAGGCACTACCAGGTACACCGGTTGGTACTGCAGTAGGTGGCACAGACGGTAGTACCAGATCGGTTAACTGGTAAAAAAACGTAGCGATGAAAACCCTATTTTAGTAAATTAAAAATGAAAGCTAGATGTCGAGATAAAAGAAGAAAATTTATGTCAACGTACTTTGAGCGGGGGTATCGGTGGACCAGGAGCGAACGGTACTCGGCCGCACATCTTCATCAAGTCACCAAGCATCGCATATCTCTTATCGCAAGTCCTTCTTACCATTAGCCCCGCAGTAAAGTAACCAGCCTTAAACCACTCAGCCATTTCACTTGCCAGGAACGGTCCTTGGACTTCACCCTGCGGATCTCGATAAAACCACTTTTCTTGCCCAGCAGCCATTGCGGGACCTTGAGTGGCGACGGAGGAGGATACGTTAGCAGCTTCCTCTCTATGGTTTTCTTCATCCGCCATTAATTTCGCAACTAATGCATCGGCTTCCTCTTTCATTCTGTCCAGATCGTCGTCGGGCTTGTGCCTAACGTTAGCCGCAGACGGTACAGACAGGTTGTTCCCCATATTCTGATGCTCCGATTGCATTTGGTTCTGTTGACTTTTGGGCAATGTGTTCACAGCTTCAGCCTGAGGCTCCATCATGTGAGTTTCCTTGCTCAGTGGTTCAGATATAATCTTGGCACTTTGTGCATTCTGCACGTGGCTCTTCTCAAGAGTCGTATCCACGTTAGCAGAAATTTGAACTTTACGTGGCATAGGACCTGCCGATGATGGAGGAGCCTTCATTGGAGTATTATTAGGTGTACTGGCGGACGGTTTTGGAGGAGAAGCACCGTTTCTCTCCTGCTCATTAGAACAATCTTTAACCTCAAACGGTTGAAGGGATTTCGATCTTTCTCTGTTCATTGTACCGGTCGCGGTACTCGCATGACGATTTATTGCCTGCCCCTGATTTAAACTATTGCTATGAGACAAGGATTTACTAGGCTTTGAGGTACTTGAGTTATTCCCTTCAGACAAATTACGAGTTCTTTGCTCTTGCGAACCACCGGCACTGATAATCCCATCCTCATCGTCGTCGGAATACATACCGCCATGAAATGCACCCGATGCGTCGAAACTTCCTCCGCTTTCGCTTGGGTTCTCGGTTGCCCTAAAAGTTCATAGAATTTATAGAAAAATATTATGTTGTGCCTTGTGTAATAAACAATTCAGTGATATCACATGTCTCAGGAAAGATAAATCGCTCTCGTTTGATGGTATAGTCATAGCACTCAAGGCGGAATCAGCAGAATCATTAATGATCAACACAATCTCCGCCGAATGCTAAGTTTTGGCTAACACTCATCACCGACATACTTCAAGTTGACACGATGATGCTCAGAAATATAAAGATTCTTTAAAAAGTACCATTCAGGTAGGTTATCATGGTTGTCATGATGATTGGGTTCCCAAGTTCGCGAAGTACGAGCAGGAGGATGATGGGATACATCGTGGGATGATCTATGACTTCCTCTATGTTCCCAACGACCGCCACTACCTCTGCCATCCTCTCCATCACCATCGGCCCTGTCCAATCTGTCACGATCTGAGCCACCACCGTCGCGCCAGCTGCTTCTAACTAAACATTCCATTCCTTAGCGATTCGAGTACACTTCCTACATTTATAAAATAGCTAAAGCTATTTATCGATACATATGCGACGCACAGTGCCAATGATAAATCTTTTTACTCGCGAAATGGGATGTTTCCACAAACTTTCACACAGTATATTTGAAATAATAATGATTGTCACTTACCCCATTTTTCTCCTCGACTATTAGAAGCAACGCGCCACCCTTCATCGTCTTCCCCGCCGCCTCGATGGCGTCGCCAATTACCTTCCATAAGAGAACCCCCACTAGTTCCTCGACCTAACTCCTTCCTGGGGCTCGTTGACCCGTTCCATTCGCCCGGGCCAGGAACCCCGTTTCTTTCCGTCCAACTACGCTCACTTTGTGACCTGTCGAAGGGTCTGCTTCTTACCTATTGAAGTAAACCATTAATTCCCACTCAATGTTGTTTAACGTATGTGTACGTTACAATGTATACGTGATCCAAAAATTGAGTTGTAATTTAATAATACCGGAAAAGGCTGTGTATCAAGTCTCGGACCATCTCCCGCTTCATCAAAACTGACACCACGAGAATAATGGGACGAATAGAGGCTGCCTCGTCCGGTTCTACCTCGCCCTCCACGATCGACACTACTTCCTCGACCACGACCTCCGCTACTCGTTATTCCGCCATTCCACATACGCTAAAAACACCAAGAATTCCACATGAATTGACTTGACCTTATCTCAATGCTGGTGCACCGAGAAATGCAGAGTTCTGAAACTCCTTGCTCTTGAATCTAACATGCTTCATCGTCTTTATGTTGTATCTCTTTGTATATTTCAGAACCTGGGAACTGTGCCAATGGTTTTAGTTAACTTATTGTCAGATACTGCTTTACACTTACGAAACCGATATTGCTCCTGAAAAAGAGATTATCTACTTCGGTAGCCGACATATTAGACGTGATGCACAAACTAGAATGAAGTGCCGAACTGAAGTGCAGGAAAACGGATAGAGCAATGCCAGGAAGTCTGGTACAAGGGCTCCAGAGTAATGTATTTTTAGATAGCAAGCAAGTATGACACAGTTCCCAATATAAGATGCGATACAAACATATAACAAATGACACGGTATGAATCGCATTCCTCGCCTGCCAAATTTGCCGATCTATCCTGCTGCATTTATCAAATCAAAAATCCACTTAAAGGACTTATGGTTATTACATGATTACCATAACTTGTAAACTCTGTGCTCGTTATAAATAAGATTTTAAAGTTCAAGGCCACAGTAGACAGAAATAAATACATTTGAATTGTTTTTTAAAAGATTGGAGGACAATAAGGAGCCTAGACAAAGTAGACGTCGGGAAGACAATAACCGCCAATGAATAGTTAATATGATATGCAAAGTAGATAGAGATTATGGTAACTGACTTTATCCTATACAAACTGGTTTTAACGCAATTACCGTTTCATCCTCTGTCATCTGTATGAGGGCCAACGGTAGTTGAGTCTTTTCGACGTACAGCGTTGGGAAGATGGTTAACGGTTCAGGAGGCTTGTAGTTGCGATCGAACAGAGCTAGCATCTCCTCCCGACCGTATCTATGCTCCGCCAGCTGATAACGAGGGGTAGTTAGGCTCACAGGCCCTCCACCACCACCTCCGGTATTGCAACCGTCTCCCGACAAATTGCGCAACCTAAATATCAAAATTATCACATCAAGAATGAGGTAATTTTTAAGATCAAATGGAATTTCAAACATTATTATGCATCATATTGAGAAAAAGAAATGCCAAAGGGAAGAATGAACAATTACCAAGCAGCTTTTAGATAGTGTAATGGACAGAAAAGTAAAAATAAGAAAAAAAATAAATGTTGACATAAAATGTTTACATAACATACCATTCTGGACCAAACTTCATAGAATCCGTCATGATGCACTTTCTGCTATAAAAAAAAAATTATTATTGCATCTATCCTTATTATATGATAAATTTGAATATATTCCGCTTCAACCATATAAATTGAACATCTTGTAGTATTTAACAGTATTTGAATCAGCATATTCAATTTGTTTAATAATAACTGTATACATGGATATACATGAATACTAAAAATTTACAATAAGTGACATAATTTAAATATACATGTAACAAATATTGGCTATGCAAACTAAAGAACTATTCTATATTGTAACAGTACTATATGCTTAAGTATCGTCTATCAAAATTAAAATTGTAAAAAATAATATAAAGTCTGTATGACAATTTAATCGTGCTACTATGTTGAAGCATATTAAAACGAACCTTTGCATAACAATAGTACCATCTGTTAGATTATTTAATGTCATAACACAAGGCAAAATTAGCATTCAATTGACAGAAATATATGAAAATATCTTGTACTACTTGACAACGATAAATTCAGACCTCCACTGACTTCATTAAATATAACAGATTGTATTAATCAGCAAAGGAAAAATATCAGAGGTAATATAATCCACTGTAATGAGTAGTTCAACAAAGATGCAACAGACTCCTGAAGCAAGATACTTTCTAAAACTGCAATATTTTCGTTACTATAGCAATTTGCAATTAAGTATTTCTGATTTTAATTGAAAAAAAAATGTGAATATCCATTTTATCCATGTCAGGAGCTTTTCACGCATTTATTTACGACATATTTTTTAACGGGGCAATCCGTGAGCCAAGGTGGCAATATTAACCAAACTTTTTTTGACCATAGATGTCACAGAACAACAATGTATGGACCTTGCACTTGCCATAAATGTGACAGCCAACTATTAATTCTCTAATCCATCTAAATATAGATAGTAAAATGCCATTTAGAAAGGAGAAATACCTTATTTAAGTTCGGAATTACTGGGCGAACGATACAACACACCAATATGGCTGATGGATTTTTTACGATAGAGCGCATGCGACCACTATTGGTAAATCGTGGACACAGAAAATTCCTAGGAAGCATAAATGATTTTTTGTTGTCCCAAAAGATGTTGCTACTCTCCTCACACTTGATTATGCGTTTTTAGATGTTTGGATCAATTGCGAATGCTACTAAAGACAGGCAAAAATTCAACTTTGTACTAAGCTTCATAATGAATTTCCATAAGAGATAATTACTTATGCGTATTAATAAATGTAACTCAAAATCCCATTATTTATTGTTGATTTAAAAATAATTAATTGCCCCCCCCGCCAATCGGTGTTCTGAATTTAGGGAATTTTCGGACATGTTGGTTAACCTGCAAACATTCACTTAAATGTCACGTGATGAATTTTTAAAGACAAATGGCGCTGAGACAGTTGCTTCCTGTTCCCAGAGAGAGAAATGAAATTACGTCATAATTTAATTTTATAATTGTGTGCTTGCATTAAGAGCCATGGAAATATGTCATAGGTATGACAAACGCTAAAATAATTGCGCATACTGAACGAGATTTCACAAATCCTTATAATGCACTATTAAAAGTAATCATTTATTTATATCTGTGAGGTGGATGAACATATAATGAATACTATCAATGTGCCAATATACCAAAATAACTTACATCACGTACATGTACACTTAATAAAAAAAAAAGGTGAGGAAAGCCACAAAATCATTCACGTAGTATCTTAAACACGAGAATAATTACATTTATATATAAGGTGATTCCAATTTAAACAAAGTAATGAGGCTTTTTTACTATGATGCCATATTCTGCAACTGCAGGAGTTAAATCTTCCATGGTTAATGTGTAACGTCGATCTTTTCCTTTTGTCTTTGTGTTCTGATTGGCACCTCTTGTTTTGCAATGTTGAAGAGCATCATTGGCAATTTCTGAGATAAACTTTTGAGCAGCCAACGATACCAATCTTACACTAAAACAATGTATAAAGTATATTTACAATGAATCAATAATAATAATTATATATTAAACTTATGATAGGTATTTACATTCTGGGATCTGTAGTATTAAATCCTGCTGTGTGCAAATAATGTTCACTGATAGCATCAGGTACCTACACATAAATATTGATTAAGCTGCTGATTAACTAAAATTTTTTACGAATTAAAAGATTTATACCGTTGGTGTGTAATCTTCCAGTTGCAAAAGAAAATCAGATAGTGGTTGTCCAGATGTCCTAGGTTCCTCATTCGAAGAATACATGGGAGGTGTGTCGCGCCCAAAATTTTCTGCCATAATTAAGGCTGCAAAAGTTTATTCGATACACTATATAATTAATATAATATGCAAACGTATTTTGCATGTCAGTTAACTTTAAGAGCAATATTAACTTATATTAAATCATGGTTATAAAATAGTAACAGTAAGTTAACAACAAATACAATAACTAATCAGAATGCAAAGAAATAACCTATTGTCATAATAATCTTAACCTACACCTATAGAATAAATAAGAATAGAAATCAGTATATTTGCTAAACATACTTTAACCTTATACAAAGTTCTCAGCTTCTAAAAAATAATTTAGTATATTGCTTCGTAGTGAATAATCCTTTTAATATTTTAACAACAATGATAAGCACGAAATGTACCTTTTCGCAAAATTCCGCAAGAGGATAAAAATCCTAACCGATCGGCTGATCCTAACGCGTTACAATCGTTGAATGTGTATGAATTGGTATGAATGTATCATCATGTATATACAATATGGAGTGAATGTGCAGCAGGGACTGCAACCAATAGAAATATCGGTTCCGTTACGATATTCAACCTCTGTGAAATTAGCCGGACAACTACAAGCGGCGAACTTAAAACTTTTTGTAATCGTTTGATGGTCGTTTGACGATGATTGAGTCTAATTAATTTTTATTTTTCATTTTTCTTGGTCGAAAGGGTGCTTAATCGATGAGAAATCGTTTGACAGACACGAATATACTAATTGTAATGTTTGATAGTAAACGGTTTGGCAAATAACGCAAAAATCGGATTTGACGTTTGGCCAATAATTGCGATGATACTGGATGCGTATATTGTTCGTAGTCTCGCATTCTCATTGACTTAGTTTCCACCGTGCAGAATTTAAACAGAGTTGACCACTCACGTATAGGAGTTGAATGGAATTGACCAATCAGGCCTCGAAGCTATAGGTAAACTCTGCACGGTGGAAACTGAGCCATTAGCTATTTTTTCACCGTGCTGGGATAAAATAAAGTTAACCAATCAAGTTAGTTTATTCCCCTCAAATCTAATTTTTGATTGGTTAACTCTGTACGTTGGAAACATAGCCTAAGTGAAGTAGGCATGGCTCGAAGCTATTAATATATGTCCAGCAATGCGTCAATTATGTACAGAGATGAGCAGGGAGATGCACAACGCTACGGTTTTAGGCGATACCAAAAGCATGGCGCTAAATCGTAGCGGCG
>JARQTI010000415.1:3307500-3378921 GCA_030142655.1 Trachelus tabidus | reverse complement strand
CTCGCCGCTACGATTTAGCGCCATGCTTTTGGTATCGCCTAAAACCGGAGCGTTGTGCATCTCCCCACTCATCTCTGTTATGTAACTCAAATGTCGTGAAAATGCTAAAAGTGAATAGTTGTTAGCCAATCGTTGTGCTTGTCAACTAGCTGTTAACAGCTATTTACTTTTCGTATTACTACATTTAAATTACACAATCCACTCCCCGAATACACACACTTTAGAGTGCCCCTTTTTTATAAATTCATACGCCACACAGAGCTCACGAATATCAAGCGTAGTATATATGGATAGGTATATTCGACCAAATTTATGGGTGTAGTTCAACAGCTATCAGTTCAGGTGGCGCGTCGACGGCGAAATGAAATTAGTTAAAAGCAGGATAAACACGTGCTGGTGTTTTTGAATTGCCTTTGAAAGAATAGTTGTTAATGATCAACCATGAGTTACAAACAGGATTTTAATGTTTTCGTAGGAGCAACTTCAGGAGCATTTAAAGGTACCTTAGTATTAATTTTCTTAATTACATTGCCTATTGTGTGTCATTGTGTATTTCCATTCATAGTGCAGGTTATCTGCTGACAAAATTTTGTGTACTTTACATGTTTTTTTATTAAACAATTATAAATATGATTACATTTTAGGAGTAAAAATAACCGATAAAGGTAATATTATTAAGAACATACAAAGTCTGGTAGCTATAACCGAAAATCATGAAGTAACTGCAATGGCATGGGGGGATGTCGATGAGAAAGAAATCTTAATGGGTTGTGGTGTAAAAGATGTCAGAAGGTGATAAAAATTGTTGTTGAATAACCTGAAATTGGTTTGCAATAAAAAATATATTTAAACCATTTTTCTTTCAGTGTGAAGGTATATGATACCGAGTACTCAGCATTTACAAGTTCTTTTGTATGCAGCACTGGAAAAGGAAGGATTAATGGAATTTCTAGATACAGTGGGTATGTTACCTCAGTATATCTAAGAAGTTGTTTTATTTCCAAGTTATACTTTCTTCCAGGGCAATACTCACAGCAGTCAAATCAGGTGAAGTAAAACTTTGGAAATTTAATGAAAAGGAACAGTTACTAATAAATGCTGGAGAAAATTTGCATAGAATGCGCCATTCGCAAGTTAATAAAAATATAATAGCTACTGGTGGTGAGGAAAATGAGTTAAAGTTATTTGACTTGGAGAGGCAAAGTAGGATTTTCCTTGAAAAAAATGTTCGGCATGATTCATTAGAATTGAGAGTTCCTATTTCGATTTCTGATATAGGCTTCCTACCGAACAGTTCTAATGTAGTAACAACAAGCAAATATGGATTTGTAATTATCACATTTCTTTTTTTTTTAATCTTTAATTATATAATGTTATTATACAGAAAATATTTTAGATTCGCTTGTATGATCCTGATGCTCAACGAAGACCTGTAATAAATTTAACTATTAAGGATGAAGCTCTAACCACTTTAGCTATAGCTCCAAAGGAACAGTAAGTACCATACAGTGGTATGATACTTTCTCTGTGCATAAAGTAAGAGTTGAAGATTATACCACACACTAAAAAATTCTTTTCTAGTCACATTGTGGTTGGTTCTGGAAAGGGCAGAATGAATCTTATCGATTTACGAAAACCTGGTAAGATATTGAATACCTATAAAGATTTTGTAGGAAGTATAACTTCTTTAGCATGCAGTACAGTACAACCATATATTATTAGTGCTGGCTTGGATCGACATTTACGTGTTCATCACTTAGAAACAAAGAAACTCTTAAAAAAGGTAATTAAAATCTATCTTTATCTTCGCGAAATGAAATCTATATTATGAAATTGTGTATCTATTGTAGGTGTATCTAACATCCAAAATAAATTGTATGGTATTGAGATCTGATTTCACAATGGAAGATGATGATGAAAGTGATAAAATAAAGGCGAAAGAAAGTATTTCCACGAATCTTGATGGTAGCAACAGAGACGGAAACATGGATGAGAACGAAGAACTTGCTGATAGCGAGGCGGAATATGATGCACTATTTGACAAAATGGACGTGATAGCCCACGATAAAAATGACGCATATTCAGCAAGAGACAAGAGAAAACTTCCCATCAAACAAGCAATAATTGTAGACGACTCATCTGTAAGTGATTGTTTTTTTCGCATGCTAAAACCATGCGTGATTCGGAAAAAGTTACGTATAGGTTATTTATCAAAAGTTATTTGTTGCATCTCAGGATTCCGAAAAGGCAGAGAAGAGGCCCAAATTAATAAGACACAAAACTTCCACGAAGTTCAAAAAAGAATACAATTCAAGGACAATAAAATGATGCTCATCGTCGCAGTTTGTATTACAAGTATGAAACTTCAAGTCCTTCCGGTTACTTTTCTCTAATTACGTACCTTTATAATTTCAATGCTGCAACTAACGGTAAAGAGACATATTTCTATTTATGTACTGTCATTAAAATATATTATTTCGTACAACCTCGTTAAGGTTTATTCTGACACGTTTTGCAAGAAACAAATCTTGTATTTAGCTTCTCTTTGTCATTATACAATCAAATACAAGAGATAGTGTGAATTTTAAATAAACAATTAAATGAAACGTTTCTACCATAGTGTATTTTGTCAATCAGCAATCGGAATTCCTTATTTTCCGCTTACATGTACAGGAGATTAAAGAACTACTCTAATCATTTCCTCGGATGTACGGTATTAGGGATGCTTCTACTTGTACCGCTTAAATTAAGTTAATCCTTATCGTAAAATTTAATCATTATTAATACCTCATCTCTTCAATTGTATTTTGGTTCGTAAACACAACATAATTCAAATTCAATTTCTATTGAGTTTCCAGAAAATTCCATAATATTAGAGTCTTCTGTCTGTGTGTAAGGGATTCTGAGGGAATCCAGAAATCACATAAAGTCATTGAAATTGATGGATGTTGCAAATGATAAGGTCTACAGTAATTCTTTGCAATTTAATAACTAGAGAAAATTAAACGTTACAACACTATTACGTGTTGCGTATTTGTACTGAAAAGATGTTCACAACGAGGGCACATATCCTGATCCGAGTTATATATCATTCGGCTGTACAAAAATCATCGCGGCCATTCCTTGACACTTAATTGTTATTCTAGCATCTTTTATATCCTGGCATCGTTTATATCGCTGCCGATATCTATAGTCTTATATATACCAAAATAATGCTACGGATTAACACATTAAATTATAGGCACTGTCTTTCTAATGTCCAATAGCTACCTTCAGACGTCTTTCTGAAATAAACGTATGCATTTCGAACAACGACATAAACCCACTGTTAAGGTACAGCAATCATTTATGTACAAACAACTCCACTGTATAGGCTTCGATCAACAATATACATTGAATTCTCTATTTTTTATTGAATATAAATGGCGTCCTTGCATAGCCGTGATCTCTCGCACTTTCTGCCTTTGGATTTACATGAGAATATCCCATTCTCTACACTTTCATCCCTTAATAACTCATACTTACATCGAACCGGCACGTTTTGCACGGAACATAAAACGGAGACTAGATTGTGAAATAAATTTAAGCGCGAAGACAATGCCATTGACCCTTAATCAATGGCCAAAATAATAGTGGATAGTACGAGGTATGCCGACGTAGTACATTAGACTCAAAATCGCAAGTTGATAAGCGATTCTCCAAAATCTATTAAATTATCATGGTTGTTATCGTCATCAGTTCGCATTGTTGCCAGGTGTCATTGATATCCTCAAGTTCAATATCTCTACGTTATTTGCTGACAACCAACTGTAGCTTCGGTATTCTCAAATAAGAATGACCAAGGATATAAAAGTTTAATAATCGCTTGGATTTCCTTATGATTTGAATATGTATAAGATGTAATATCTAGTTCCACTAATGTCTCCAGATATATGAAAGAAGTATGTCAGTATTATGCGCTACTCTGAAGAGGATATAACTACAAGATGTTTGCACCAGTGACAGGAGCGATGTACAAGGAATATACTTAATCCTTTTGTAATTGTATATGCGCTCTATTCCTTGATCGATAGAATTCTATTTAAAGGATGTTCCCTATTACTCTAAGGCGTTGCAGTGTAAGTATAGACAGTATTTCTCGAGCCATAATGTTCAGCAGTCAGCCTTACAGTGGATGTTTTATCAATATTAATAATTATTGTCGCTGCAAAAGCAAGCATTATTATTGCCGGATGAAAACACTGTAGACAAACAGTAGGGACTTGAAGCAATTCTCGGTATGGACATCGAGAATAAATGAAGCTTGGCACTATAATGGGAATGCAAATTTGATGCTATTAAACGACGCGCAGTAATTTGGAAAATACTTTTTAGTATGAAAGGAACATTAATTACACCGAATTCTTATAGGGAACAACCTTAGGGTCGTGTTATACTCGCGAGAAACAGTACAAAGGCAACGGAAGGTGCCTTTAATGCTTTGACATTCATAATTAATTTAAACACGCGAGACTGCACAGCTTCTCTCTTTCTTCTCTTTCTTGCATTTATATTCATCGCTACTTTACAACACTACACATTCTATGATTAAATTATTTCCATAAAGACATGGTCGAAACTGATGTACAGACGCTCTGCGTAGATATTATTAGTATCAATGTTTGTCTCCATTTGAACATTTGAATTCAATAGATAGAATCATTTATTATCAGCATGTCTCTTTTAGATTGACAGATATTGAAAGAATAACACAAGAGAACCCGTGCACGAATTTTGACCATAAATACTAAGTACTAGAAATTCTATAGCCATTCGACTTCTTACATAGGCCTTTAATTCTTTACTTCTCGCATACACAATGTACAGATTTATATTTCGGTTTGACGAGCGCTCCAAATTATTCGTCCGGTTTTTACGCTCATTCTTATAGAACGAAAAGGCATTGTAGCTTAAAAAAATAGTCCCATCGGGATGAAATCGCCGATTAATACCTTATTCAAAAATTCATATCATGATTTTATTTCCTGCGTGTTCAACCTACTCGTCTGGTTAAGATTCTAAAATACAAGTTTTTAACGACTCGATGCAGCCGATTAAGCTTCTAGATTATACTGCGTACTACATAACACGGTATTTCGTTATCTATTTACAGGTGTCATCATCTTCATTACATTTCTTTATTGTTTCTTGACCATAACCTCAGATTCACCATGAAAATCACCTTCGCCAAGACTGAAAAACTAACTTCCACACCTCCTGTAAAGTATCACATTACTTCGAAAATTCGTAAATGTTAATTCAACTATTATGCAAATTAAATAATAATTCCGTTTTCATATCCATTGGCGAAATTAATACGGGTCTTGAAGGGGCCTCCTTGTAATTTAACATCGTAAATGTCTAATAAAAGTTGAAAACCGACATCCCAATTTCACAAAGAAATACAAAAAATTGTATATACTATATCATAATTATATACAGACTTCCTTGTATGAATAAGTATAATTTTGAAAAGAAAAAAGAAATAGACATGATAAATAAAGTATATGCTACAAGAACAGATATTTCGAAAGCAAATTCCAAAAAGAACAGTTGTAAATGTCTATCGTGCATATATATACACACGATTTAACGTTACTCGGTGTGTGTGTGTGTGTGTGTGGTGCGCGCGCGCGTGCGTGCGAGTGTGTAGTAAAAAGTCGAATATAACACAAATTTATACACTGTACAACGTTATACGCCATGTATATGTTTTAGAGTCAATTCTAAATGGATACCGAAAATTATATTCAATGTAAGACTTCCACGGAACTATGCCACGAAAGATCTGTGTCCTGTTATACGCTCCGAAAGTATAGGAGTAAAGCAATGGAGTTCGTTCGTGTCTACGGATAGGAGCGATAAACATGACAATTACGTGGCATCAGAAATACTTTAATTTCAGCCGACTCCTAATGCTGCTATGATGCGAGGCATCTGGGACAGCACTGATCTAGATTTACAGAATTTCTTTGCATGTTCAAGCAAGATTAGGTAACGGCGACGCTCATTCTCCTCCCGATACTGTGACCTCCCGCCACGTCGGTTCCTGAGAGGGATTTACCAACGTCGATTGTGGCTCCGAAATATCTGAACCAGCTGGACTCAGCGGTGGACTTGGAGTTGTACGTGGTTCTTCTGTTTGGTTTGCATCAGCCGCCTCTTGTTCCGGTTCCGCTTCTCCGTCCGCAAGGGATGTTTCGGACTGGGCAGAACTTGGAGCTCTTGAGTTTATGGAATCTTGTGCTCGCAACGATATAGAGCTACCCTTGTTGCTACTTCCGTCTTCACCTGAGTAA
Organism: Trachelus tabidus; assembly: GCA_030142655.1. Classification (NCBI taxonomy): domain Eukaryota; kingdom Metazoa; phylum Arthropoda; class Insecta; order Hymenoptera; family Cephidae; genus Trachelus; species Trachelus tabidus. The sequence goes on along the minus strand of JARQTI010000415.1, from coordinate 3,372,583 downwards.
TCATATGTATATGTTAAAGGTAACAATTAAGGCTTCGTTTGTTACACGAGAGTATTATTACTTACCACAAGGCCTGAGAACGAGGTAGAACAGCAGATCGGATAGCGAAATTATACCAATTGCTTTATCATCATCATCTACTACAACGAGTCTGTGAACCTGTTGGAAATAAAAACTAGTCGATATTAGATTTTTCAATATAAGATACTATCTTTTGGATTATGAATGCAATTTTGTCCTTACCTCTGCTCTTACAATCTTTTCCATAACAGTAAATAAGGTTTCATCCAGTTTACAACTTTGAACTCCTTCGAACCATTCGTTTCTATGTTCATTAGCTTCTCGCAGGGACACATCCAAATTGTTATATGTTTTTTCTGCAGCTAGATTCTAGAATAGGAATTATCGAATAAAGTATTGAGGTGATATTTGTATTTAAATGTAATGTCAACAATTATAAAGTATATACGTACAATCACATCAAACTTTGAGTAGATGTTCACTAACTTTCCTTCATTGTCAATTATTGGTAATGCTGAGACTCGCCTTTCGACGAACTTCTTCAGAGCTAAAATTATGCTAGTTTCTTCTGTGGCGGTTTCTATGTTATCAAACGTACCTATCCTTAGCTCTCTTAGTGTTTTGTTTGTAAAGGAAGGCTTAGGTAATTCATGGATCTAAAAACAGTGTCACATAACAATATTAGAAAAAAATAGAATGAAATTGGTACAAATATAGATCACATTTCACAAGATAAGACTTACATAAAGGAAAAGAAACCTAAGTATTCTTTTATGCGTCAAAATGTATAGCACATTTCCAGTATCAGGATCTATCACAGGCAAACGATGTATTCTGTTGTGGATCAGAGTTTTAATAGCATCGTACAAGGATGCATCAGGACCTATGCTGACCAGAGGATGCACTTGATCCTTTAAGACCTCTGTAAAATTAAATAAATATTTAAGTCATACCTATTGTCATTAAAAAAGGAGGTTCTTGGTAAAATCTTTCTAAGCCTAGTATCATTCAGCATACTTCGCCAAGTGTCCAACTCGTGCTCTTCTAGTTCATCCATAGTGACCGAAGGACTGGTGTAGTACATCTGTAGGATCTTTATGAAATCCGTTATAGTCAACATTCCAACAAATTGCTGCCGCGAACTGTCCCATAATGGAGCTGCTCTAACACCTATATAATAAAAAAAATAATAATAATTCCAAGCCAAATCCACTTATGAGTAAATTCCATACCAACTCATCATAAACTCACCGTTATAGACTAGAGCAAAGAAAGCCTTCTTTACAAGCAGGTGAGTGTCAAATACGACCAATTTGGCACTGGTGGGTATCAGGTCGTAACACTTATGAAACTTGAAGAACTTTACGTAGATCTGGGACTCGTCCTCCTCTGAAAGTCCAAAGAGTTCGCAATAGTGAAGCGCTTTGTTGCGTCGCAGCATTTTCGGAGAGTCTCACTCACAGCCGTCTCAAATGAATGAAATGTTCGTACGAGTGTAAGTACAATCAAGAATATCACGATGTCACACTGTATATAAATCTTATTACATTCTTAATTTAAAATTTAACTGGTTCAACTATGATTAGCACAGTTTATTCGCACAGACGAACGATATCCGCTACACACTGGGGAGAGAGTTGTAATATGTAACTGCTTAGATAACCTCAACTACACGATAGCGTATAAATTAGTATGGCGCGACTAATTGAGATATAGAAATAAAACTCTTATACTATCAATACTATAAATTCGCAGCGATGAGAATACAATGATGTACGATCTATGAATAACGAATGGTTTAGGATTGAGAGATCGTTGAGCCCCGACTAACGTGTCTGAAAATAGTACAGCTCGTTGAAGAAAAGTGACGCACAGACTTAAAGAAACGGTTAAAACGACAGCTCTCCTTCCTTGATATTCTAACCAGTATTCGGAACGAAGTTTACTCGCGAGTTTCTCTATTGAGAAAATATTTGTTTGGGCCAGGAATCCCAAAGAATTGAATACACCGAGACGGTATTTAATTCAAATAACACGCGATGGCACTGTTATAAGTATTACAATTGACTTCTGAATAGCCTAACTGACAATTGATTGAAACACATTTTTCTTTTTGCTAAGAAGCACGATGACTGTTGTATTGTACTGTTGCGAAGTACATAGAGAATGTCCACCAGCTGACACAGTAAAATTTGAAAGTGAATGTATGCGTGCGCAACGGTGCAAGATGTATTGGATCTTGAAACTGCAACGATTTTATCAGCAGTCACTTAATAATTTGCACCACTGAATCACGTAAAATAGAAAAAAAAACCACAGAAGTGTTAGGTAATTACTAATCTTACTAACTAAAATTTTATCTGTAATATCGTTGTAAAAAATGATCAGTTGTCGATTGGCCGATATAAGACAACGAATGATATCCAAATTGCGCGCGCTTGGAAGTAGTAATGTATATATTTATCAGCGAGGTCAAATGTTACATTAAATAATGAAAACGAAACTTATTTTGACAGGATATGCAAATGCACTGTTCGTGAACATCGATCGTGATGAAATGCCCTTTGATTTTTACGAATTAATTAAGTTTGTGCTTAATGGAAGATACCTCTTTTAGAAAACAATATGGTAAACGAAAGTAGAATCTCAGAAACACATTTTCACAATTTTTACAAAATACTTCTAAGTCCGTTTAGTGATTTAAGTATTTGGAAGAACGTTGCGGTACTGAATATATTTATGCGAGAACTAATCGTAAATGTTGGATATGGGACGTGTCAGCAAGGATGTTACTTTGCGAAAATAAGTGATAAGTTACGAGAGCGCTGTTCTGAAAATTAAGGCATTAGAAAAAGAACAAGAAATGAGAACGAAAGACAGAATTATATTCACTGAGTCACAACATCGAGAAAGAAGAAAAGGAACAGAGAAAATCGGAACAGGAATTCCTGATTAATACGACAGGAGAATAAATTCTTAAACGAAACGCTACTAAATAATACAAAGAGAAGTCTGTCAAAAAAACACAATATTTTTGCGAAATCTAACTCTGTGGAATTAACGATGATTAATAATCGAAGATTATCAGCGCTTTAAATCGAAATTCGATCGACATGATCGATCTTCCCCGGCATGAAGATCAGATATATTGATAAATAAATGTAGTAAGGTCGTTACGTTCGATCGATTATGAAAAGATTTCAAAGCTTGACAAATCCAAGCCAGGCTTGGCTCTGCTTCTTAAATTTACGGATAGCGTTATTCGCGCATGTCTCTCTTCGACATACAAATTAACTCTACGGAGACGTAGTATAAATAGCACGAGTTAAAAGAGCAATGCAGATACGCGATCAATAGATAATATTGGGCCCACGTAAAGGAAGGAACACAGGCACGATGATAACAGGAGTGATTTGAAAGAGAACGTCTTTGCGATCCACCTTTTGCTACAACTATATACGTACTAATGGCAAATGAACAGAACGTTTTGCAGATTCACTTGCGTCAGGACTAAAAAATGTTACTGTGTATAGGAGCGAGTAATTATTAACAGCGAAAGAATTCCTTGGAAACTCAATAACGACACTGTAGCCTTCTGGCGTTTCATAATGACTCGTTACATACATATCCATACGTATCTTGTTCCATAGTATTTTAAGAAGACACATAAGACATTCTACTTTTCTATATTTTCTAATGCAGAGTAATATCGTTATGTTACAATTTCAGGAAGTTCAATATTGGTATTATATTCAAAGGATCTAGATTGAGTCTTCTAATGAAAATCAAAGACTATCTGACCAATCGCCAAGCGAGTATGGCAAAGTATGTATTTGGAATCAGCTCCTAATGTAGTTAAAGAATTTTCAAAAACCTCCCAAAGCTGACCGCAACATCCGTAGACATATTTTTTTTCAGCATCGTCTTTAACCATCCTTATAGCGATAATAATTTTAAAAAAATAATTTTGCGGATTACATGATTGGCTTGGTAGGCATTTGAAGTTTTTTAATTCAGATGACAAGCTGATCCGAAATATTCATTTTACTCCAAGCTACGTACATAAGAATACCGTATAATTTTAATAGCAATGTAGGATTTCTGTCTGTACACGGAGTAAAAAAAGATCAAAGAATGAAAAAATATCGTAGATGAGTTCTGACGCAAATAAGGATTTTCCTGTGAAGAAACCTCGTGATCAGAGAAAAAAAGCATGTAGTACAAATTAGCTTCGCTCTGCTTGATTGATGTGTCGATGTGCTTTGAAGCGACAATACGGTAATACAAAACAGCCTTAATGTTGCCTTCATTCGAAATTCATGAACCGAGACTAGTGAATCGCTTCATCATTGCGTAATGGATGCTCGAAATCGCACGACGTCAACACGATTAATTAATCATACGACGTTTGCATGCATTTGCTTGACTACAATTCGACACCCCACTGAGACTTCATGGCCGTTCTCTTTTATCTGCTCCAGGACTTCGTTATCACGACTGGCCACTTCCTTAGATAAGAGACAGCGAACAAGATGGTTAGAGAAATGACGGGAGGTAAATTTTTCACAAAATAATTTTCCGTTGATCGATAAATGCCAGAATTTTTGTTGGAAGCAAAACACACGGTACTCTGGATTACATTGAAGTGACGTGGATGGATATCGACAAAAAGAGGAATTTTACGTCATGAGTTATATGAGATTCGAGTACTCTCAGACAATATATATTTATAATATATATTACATATATTTCACGTGTGTATACACACGTGAATATGTATATGCATATACATATGCAATATCTATGAATACTCACGGGTTCAGTCATTCGATAGGCAATGAACAGAAACCAGTTTGACGGATGCAATGAGCGACCATAGACAATTAGAAAGATTGAGGTTTCTGTCCTGAAGTTTTCTTTTAATAAATATGAGCATTTACGTCGTGAGAGTGAAGATCCTTAGAGTCGGAGAATTTCTAAAGGAACCTTGGGAACTGGCGAAAGGTCTAACGATCCTAGGCGATTCCTAGAGTAGGAGGGAGTCGAGTAAAGTGATCGTGGCGCCCTCTCTGATCTCTCACGTGAACTACTGTGGTCAGTTGTTTATGGCGTTACTCGCATTCCTGAGTCGCTCTGATCTGTGAACAGTTGCACAGTTACCTTTGGAAAGGATCCAGGCAAGCTCATCCTCGAGTGGCGGATCCTTCACGTCGAACTCCTTGATCAGATCGTTCGAATAAACCGGATCATCGTCTTCCTGGCTGCACCAAGCAGCAGCGACCTGCCGCAAAACAGCCCGAACACTTTCCGAGTTCGAGTAGTAGTGGAGAGTCAGCATCTTCGCGAAAAGTCATCACTGATCACAGCTTTTACGACTTTTCAACACGAAATGTCTGTCTTAGAGTATATTCGGACAATACTCAATACGAGATCCTAAACAATGAATATCCATGATGGTGATATCTCATAAGGTTTTCAGAAGCCTCTTGAACGATACTGCCAAGAAAGCGTTATTTTGGCATAAACTCATGAGAATGAGTAAGCACTTTGTGAGAACAGGAATGGGAATAGAGATTGAAGGAAATTAGGCTGATCCATTCAATATTCCACTATTCTGCTAGCCAAATCACCGATAAAACTCAAAATCACTAAAACAGCATGGTACTTGGCATGAAATTTGCAGACGTGTTATGGTACAAGGAAAGATAGAATTTGGCCGATTGCAATTAGCTAATAATAACGACTGAATAGACTGCATAAAACTCTCGCGGGTCGCTAAGTAATTATAAATCAAAAACAAAATCTACCTAATCTCATGTAAGTAGACAGTAAAACGACCAAGCAGGTTTGAAAGACAATTTTGAATTATAAACGAAGCTGAGAATTTGTTTTCAACGCTAGCATAACGCGTTTAAATGACTTTTTCTGTAGATAAAATTCGACATGGGAACATGAGTGTACGGCATAGCGATAAACGCAAGTGCGATAGGCGCAAACATATTTAGAACCCTCCTTCAAGCGAGTTTTCACACTGATAATTTCAAATAATCATAATGCATCTTGCAAAGTCAAAATTGCATTTGACAAAGGATATCGTTTGCCCATTTTATTTTGTCGATCGATAGAATGAACTTGTTCTGGTCCACTTAATGCACGAGAATCTATTTGGCTTTTAAATTCAAACTATCAAATTAATAATCAAATCACGTGTGATCTTGTACAAGATAGGATGCGAGAATTTTCGTGAACAAACTCATACGAGTTTTTTTCCTTTTTCCCAGCAAGTCTTTGTCTTCGGAAGGATTAAATTTATATAACACTATTCATTGATCGATGCTGTACAATTCACTTGAAATGACCATATTCGGAGATCATGGTACACTACAATCACTATTGAAAGAAGGACAATTAATAACAAGGCACATATGAGTTTCTAAAGCCGAAGAATATCGAAAGCCTTTATCAAGCTGAGCCCAGGACAATTAAGGCTGAGGATCGGGAAGTCGAGGGAGAACGATAACGGCGAAGATTTCACGGATACGTTAGGCGCCGTCAAAAAGTCGACGGGAGCCGATGACACGCGTCGGCGATGTTCACGGATTTCGCCAAGCCCCCGAACTTGGCCCAACGTGCTAGCAAACTGAATGACTGTCTAGCCGAGTGTATTCTAGCGACCGTGTGGGCATCGTCGGCTCGCCAAGAATAGCATCGTCGAGAAACGCAGGCTCCGCTGCCAAAAAAAACACGATCCTCATCCCCCACTATGCCAGCCGATAAATACAGCAGAGCTACTTACTGTAGGAGATGGTTCCTATTAAAATTGAGAAAATTCAATGTGACGTCGAAAGAAACGAATCGGAGTGATAAAAGGCATCGTATGAAAAGCGTAAAACATAGCGAAATCCAGTCTCTTATGTTATATCGGCGTGTCCTTTTATTATGCTCTGGCAATATCGAGAGTGAATTTTCTGTGTCAAATATAAAGCAGCCGTGATATACGAGCTTGTGAAATTCCTCCTGTCGATCAGAAAGTCAGTGACCTATTATCGTTGACAGTCTAGCACAACCAGTGTTCCCTCCCAAGAGATATCTATTGAAATATTGTACTGCGAAAAATCTTCATTTGCATTTCTTTTAAAAGTGTCATTGCAATTTTTTGCTAATTTCACAGAGGCGACAGACTCTGATTGATTTAACGTCACTCTGGGCACGATAAATGAAGAGCAGAAAACTAACTGACAGGTCCCGGATGGATTTATTTTTGGTACATTTTTTCATGTCAATGAATCATTTAATTTTCAACGAAAAGTTCCTCATGTATAATTCAAATTTTCCGAGACTAACTCGTAATTGTTGACGCTTAACGATTACGCTGATCTTGTATAACGCTTTATAGCTTTTATGACAAATCATCAAAATGATTCGCATATAAAGAACCGATAGGTCTTTCTGTATTAAATTGAGAGAGTCCTAAACAAAAAATTTATTAACGTCCTAAAGTGCATCTGGTGATTGCGCGTAACATTTAAAATCGCCGAGTAATGATTACAATGACGAAACGATAAATATGTGTAAAGAAAGTTTACGAGAATCGTATTAATCGTGGACAAGCACGAAACGGTCTTTGAGTCCGTTCCAAAAGTTCTATAGACTTAACTGATCTGAGTGCACTGTGGGTTTGCAAAAGCGACTACCCAGGAGTATTTGAATAAACAGCTAACCAGAAGATCATTCGAAATCGAAACATTACCAGGATTTACGATGTAATATGTGAATGTACAAAATTGCCAAGGTTTCAAGAAAAAAAATGCAAAGAAAGAGAACAAGATATTCGTAATGTAAGAAATATCACTGAACAAAAAACAATATTCAGTAAAAACTGACATAACCGTTACATCAAATTTATCACGGATTTACAGAAATGGATATTTCTCTGCGATGACGTACTTCCGAACAGATGGGATCTGTTTGGCTAGAGAAGTTAGTTTATGCAACGTGCCCGAACGTCCATTTGGCAAGGACCCGAGGCAAACGTTAAATTGCGCTATCCTCGCATAGCTATTATAAACGTTATCCATAACGAGATTAATAGAAGATCTGCATCTGCGTGCTGAATCGTCAAAGTTTCAAGAACTGTATCGGTATTGATATCAACAAAAATTAACAAAATTACATAAAAGGTAGAAACACTGGCCAGAAAATATTCAGTGTGAACATAGACACTTTGAAAATTCAGTTCACCACTGGGATCACATTAAATGAATATGCCGCTTCTTACTCGAATATTTCTTTGACACGGTTTCAAACGTTTTCAATGCATACAGAGTTCAGAGGATTCTTGGAATAGAAACAAATTCAATATCCGACTTGATAGAAACAAAGCATTCGGAATTAACGAACAGGGCTGCCACTAGATGGGTATCGATACTAAAAAAAAATAATGGACGTACAAGACAATAGGCTGTAGTTCAAATATTGATTAGGATGCTAGGTACATACTAGTCCGCGATAAATAAAGCAAACCTAGTGGAAATGTTATTGAGGCTTTCACAACGAACGGAAAATTATATACGTGATGAATTAGTGTAATGATATTTGTTAAGGGTATAATAATGAATTAATCCATAGTATTTTCAATTATCTACATGGAAAGTAAATCAAGTACAGAATACAGTCCCACTTTCGTTCAATGCTCTTTTCTGGTGTTTCCTGATTTTACTGGATATACGAAGTAACATGAGAAATGTCAATAACGAAACGTCTCAGTCGATAAAAACGATTGCTGCAAAGTAAGCCAGCTCAAGAGGCCATCGGAAATACGTCAGACTTGCTTGTCGAGGATTCTCAAGTCTCAAGAGATCTAAAAAATTTAATGGCAATAATTATAACTGGTTATAATAAAGCTGTAATTGAATCGGCTCGAGTGTATCGTGAAGATCTTGCGATACGATCAGTGCTAGGCAGTATCACTGAGCATTGGTCACCAGGTTGACTCTAGTAAAGACGCCAGACTAAGGCAACCCGCCTATCAAGCGAGTCTGGCAAATGTCAGGCGACGCTAACGAAACACCAGCAAGACTATTAATATCAGTTACCGGATTTAAAAAAAAATGCATATCGCTTCTGCAACGAAGAACAGGTCACGTAACCGGTCGATAGCACGTCAATCTGGTAATGAACAGGGAATAATAAAAGCAATAGCAAAAAACAAAACGTAGCCTGTTAATTTCGTATGATAATTGACGAATCTGTCAACGAAACCTGGATAAAATTTCATATTAAAAGAAAAAAACCTTAGACACGCAATACTCGGCTAATAATAATATTTGACTTTAATACTTTAATGTATAGGCACAGTGATCTTCGGTAAAGTGACGTCTGTTTACAATCCGGACAACCAGTTATTATCTATTTATGGATTAAACTGAATGTTCCTTGGCGTAATCGTGACGCACGATTTTTCATAGCTTTAATTCCCCATTACACACACAATAGTCATATTAAGTACTTAAGCAAAATCCTCCTTTCATTGTGACCAGTATCTAAATCCCTAACACGATGCAAACATAGTTACCCTACACGGTACTGCAACAGGTGATACAGAGTTATCGCGAATATACTCGCTCTACCAATATCAAGGTTACATCCCAGCACGTATTCTAACCTACAAAATAATCGTACTGACCCGAGATACCTAATGGCCTACATAGCATAAGCGTCCACGGGGTACACAAGGATGCGCGAATGATTATATATATTTTATAGACTGTAAACGATGCACCCTGAGTATATGAATAAAGAAATAAGACGGTTATCTGTCCGTGCATTTCCCTTGTAAATCCCCTGGCACGTACCACCCTGGATGGTATACATATAGCGAGCGATCGATGAGCTTCCCGGGAGGCAGGCTCGCACAGGGAGCTTTATGACATAGGCTTGGCGTGGTAGGTAGTACGCTTACGTCTATGGCGAATATCTGGGTCTAGGTCTCCGGCTGAGCTCTCGTTACGACAAATAGGTATACGATCGGGTCTTTATTCATTGCAGGTATTCAAGCACGGATAGGCGTGGTCCCTGTTGGTAAATAGTACTGCGAGGAGAATGAATAGCGGATTAGGGTTATCCTCATGACCAAAGGGAAATTGGATGAAAGTTAATCAGCCCTAAGCGTATCGATTTGTCTGGCTGCTCGTTTGAGACCATCCGGTACACTACCACTGGGATGTATGGCGATATGAATTATTGAAATGTGACTATACTTATTTCATCATCCTCGTGAAATCTTCCTTATACCTATCGATTAGGGAGTTAATAACTAGTGCCTGTGCGTCTCGCTCTTACGTATGTGGAAAACACGCAGGCGGAGATAACACGTTTTCTTGAGGCAGACTCGAGAGATTCCCACTTTATTTACACAACTTGTTGATGCCTTGGCCTTCTGCCATCAGAGAACCCCGTGCGACTTTGTTTTTACCAAGCAATGTGCGTACTTGCCTACACCTACTTATCTACCGACTTTTTTTTACGGTTCTTTTTTTCCGGATTGTTTAATCATGGTTTTTTTTTCATTTGCTTTAGTCTCTTACGCACGGGAAGAAGTAGGAGGAATCTATTGATTATTCGTTTAGACAGATTATGGACATTTAATCTGAAATGTGCACGACCCATGCATTTAGGAGTATCGATCGGACGATATTCTCGCTCAGGTGCAGAATGCAATCTATTTAATTGATATTGCACTCGAATCAACAGTTGCTTATACATATGCACTGAAAATATACGGCAGGAACTTCGGATTTCCCTTGGTAATGAATATACATTGGGAGCTGAACTCGATAAGTCCCGGACGAGCTTCTTTCTTACGGTATAATTACAGTGTGACATCCTGACTCATTGCTTGCAATTACCTGTCTATTATGTGCGCCGAGACTCGCGGTTATTAAAGCAACCAGGTACAAAGGACTTACCGAGATCGGAGAGTGAAACTTTCTCCAGGAAGGGATCCACCACGGGTAGCTGGAAAAGAAAAAGACGAGAAAATTATTAAAGTAAGCGACCCCTTGGGAAAAGTTAAACTATGGAGAGGATTAACGCTAATGAGACACGTTTCAGGATAATCGGCTGTAAGTAGTTGTAAAATATTCACCCCGTTTCTTAAAAATTTTATTCGTACTCGAGGGACCGTCCAAATATTGGGGGTTGATTTTTACTTTCAATTATACCTGAAAATTTCGTTATTCGCATCGACATACACGCGTTTAATAGATTTTCTCTTTTTGTCAGCAGACTCGTTCCCGTCCTTAAAAATAGAAAAATTCAAAAATCGTGTATCATCCCCTTAACCTGTTCTGGTCGATTTCCAATCAACAAGTATATAATACCAATGCTTTCTTCAGCAGCGATTTTGGACTAAACGCTTGTCGTCTCTTCACGTTGGTTGCGATCTTCGTGTACCATTGTGTCAAGATCCCAGCACTGGAACCGGAAGTGGTAGCCGTGGCTGCCGAAATGTCTGAATTCGTCTTAGCGCTTCCACCAGCCGGTTCACTGACTTGCCGTCGAAACAGCATCTTTATCTCGTCGCACTGTTCTTGTAACACTTCCACAAGGACTGATCGAACACCTGGACCCCAATTGATTGGAGCAATCAATACGCGAGAATTCAATCTCGCGAATGCACAGCACAGTTAACGCAGACTCGGATCATCATCCTGGTCGGTCCGTCAGGATTACGGTTAACCACGTGTAAACGTCCGTGCCCCTTCTTGTCTCAAGTGTACAAGAAGTAATTGCACATGGAAATGAGGAGACAGCGTATGAAGCACATTATGTCAGTTTGCGAATGACAGTCATTCGAGCAGCAAAAGAAATTATCCTGAAACACACGTAGCGGACATTGATTCCCGGCGATCGCAAGGATCAGGATGATCACCCGTCGACATTAAAAAGTTCAAAGGACAGTTTCAATCGAGCTGTGGATTTCCTTGAACAATGCGAATATTAATTGAAATAAACTAATCAACCGGCAATTAACGTTCCGCTTGGCAGTCGGCGTAACAATGCTTTAAGAGGGTTAGATAGGAAGACTTCGCGTGATTTTGCGTAACGCTCAATGAATTTCCTTATTAAGAGACCAGGGACAATTCTGTGCCAAGCTGCTTCAGGAACCCAGGGATACGGATGAGAGAGGGAGACGAGAAGAAGAAAAAAAATAAATAAAGATGGTGGCGCCAAGAGACGGAATTAGTAAGAGTGAATCCGTTAGTACGTACTAGGGACGATCGGGAGGATAGGAGGTAGTTAAATTCGGCAATATGCTGGCCTTGAGAGCGCAGCCACCGAGAGCAGAGATAAACATCGCAAAATTTGATCGAGCATAGTTTGCCGAGATATATTTTTCTTAGCCTCTTCCTTGAGGCATCGATAGGCTATAGTTGACCGTAGACAGCCATTGAAAATTCCATGAAATCTTTTTCCAACGAATTTATCATAATCAAAGCCGACACTTTGTGGTCTTCGGAATGATGGGAAACGTGGAGCCTGACTGTGAAACAGCAGCGGCACAGACGGAAACGACAGAGACGTATGATTAATCAGAAAATTAATTAAAGACACTCGGAAAGGATTTATCCTGATATTACGAAATTCGAGGTTTGATCTCATCTGAAGATTGCCAGCCGTTTCTTCGCTGAGAATCAACCTTGAGAATTCGAATAGAGAGGAGTACAAGAGTCAAGAGGTGTTGCAGAGAGACATCCAATTGATAATCAGAATTAATATTAGTCAACGCGGTAATCAGCAAGAGCTTCGCAGTCTATACTTCTAAACACAGTTATTCTCAATTCCTTGGCGCACGTAACGCTGCGAGACGAGCCTCTATGTTACGCATAAAATAACGCACTTTTACGTCACCCCGTAGACGTCTCGACGCCATGTTACTCGGCACCGTGACCCTGCGCCGATAAACCTAACAGCTGATACAGACTCTCCAAGCTATTTACGACACGTTCCCCTCTCCATCTCGCTTTTCTCCATCGCCTATAAAAAAAAAGCTTCTTCAACGACATAACAATCCAACCGTTTTTCCCATCATCTTTCCTCGCATCTTTTTCAATCCACGGGATCCGATCCGGATCGCCCCAGTGACCTTAAGAAAATCAAATCTCGCGCCAAAGTCACTGTCAACATTCTATAAACAGCAAAATATTACATATTGAATCCGAAACACGTATGCATGCAATATATATACACGGTACAGTTTAACACAGTTTCCCATTGAACTTTTATGCAGTTGAGAGTCGCTGGCCTATAGCCATCTATCCAAACATACGCCAGGCTTGTTTGTAATGACCGACCACGGTTCCACTGTGCGAAAGAATTAACTTGATGCGGACCCTGAAACCGATGTATATGCTGTTCCACGATGTAAACAGCGGTTATCGGCAGCTTCGTATTGTGCAGTCTACAGTCAATGCGATCGACTGTCCAGCAAAATGTTCTGTCCATGAAATTTCATCGACTACGTAGATAGGTACACACATGTGATAATGGACGAAAGATAAAGTTGATCGTAAGGAAATATGGCGGCCGAATCGGTCGACCGTTGGACAATGATAAATAATAAATATACGCGTTCGATGGAAGGAACCGTTAATTCGTCAAAAACTTTTGCTTTCGATGAGCGACTTCGCCTCGGGAAATAACGTTGACGATATTTTTAAACGCAATTGAGCCTTGGCCTCGAGGGAGAAACGTGTCGCGAATGGCGGCTCTGTTAAAGCGAGAATGGCATTTCGTGTTACTTTTTTTTTTCGATATTTAAAACAGCTATAGATATACTCCCTGTTATACTGTCATACGATATAGTCAGGACCGGTGAGCCCGTCTGTATAGGAATGCGTACCAAGGCGAGTGATCGAACTACCATAGTCTTGCATAATATACAATATATACTATATATAAAGAGCAATTGTATACTATCAGAAAGGATGTTTACATGAAGCGGCCATTAAATCTTTTTCTATAGATGCTACAGTAGATGCTGGATTCATCCCGGGCCTCATCTACGAGGCTCTGGTTTCATTCGACGCGCCCAGAAAACTTTACCCAGAAAATATACAACCCACGAAATTCCCTAAAGTACCAAAAAACGAAATTAAACAAAAAAAATGTCGGTATCCAACGCCAATAGTCGATGTCTAAGATGTCAAATAAAATTGTTGTCCAAGACTTCTCCTTGTACTTTACGAAAACAATGAAAATGTTCGTCCTGACCGGCGAATTAGTCGTTGTCATAAATTGTTAGGTTAGCCTGCCCACAATCCTCGTTATCATCAAGACGGGACACCCACGCACGAGACAGCCATTCGCATACCGACCGAGTTTAAAAAAATGTTGCCAAAGTGTCATCAAAGTTAAGGATTTATCGGTAAGGTTAACGTACAGCTCGACTATTGAACGCTTCGCGAGGATTACGGTTCCATCCTGAAAGAACCTCGGGATAAAGGAAGGGAGACCGAATGGCGCAGATTGAGAGACCAAATGATTGGATAAGTTTGAAAAATATTTCGATAAATAATGTTATCTAGACGGTCAGTTTAATAATCACGATCATCCTAAGTCAATTGATTCTCTGTAGATTCATGACGGACATCTTGTTTCGATTCTTCCCTCACGTGCGATGACGACGTTCCCTCGTGTCTTTCCGTCATATCACCACAACGAACGATCGTCGGGTTTATTTGATCTGTGCCAGGAATAATAAGACGACAAGATAGTCGGCACATTATATTACAATACATAACGAGTCGAATGAGCGTGGGTGCGTGGACGTGCGGCGCCACTGCCTGTTGCATCTTAACATACGTATCCAGAGGTTTCCTCTGTTACTTGTTTATTTAATTATCTTTTTTTCATTCCGCGCGATTCTACTTTAAAACCCATGGGGCCCGCTTGCTTCGTTCGCCCTCGCCGTTTGCTCGTTTTCACGTGACGAGACGACGGCAGAGGTCTCTTGTATACACGAGACATGACAGACGGGATAACCAGATTTCGTGGGTACGCTTTATCGTAGCCGTTTAAGAATCTTAAAGAAAAAAAATACCGTCAAGATACTCCACGCTAAAGGACCTGACTTTTGAATGAGAAATCAAGCCACTACAGCTATGAACATTCGTTAAAGCTCTCGAGTAGAAATCTTTACTTGGTCGACATATTCATTTTTTTTCCCCGCTTCCAAAGAAAAAGACACTGGACCAATGCGCCGTTACGTGAGCTCGCGTAATGGCAGCTTGATTAATGCGTTCTGATGTAGCAAAATCATACGAGAGAGGAACAGAGACGAGGGAACGTATCATGGGTGTGCCCGGTGAGCAACCTGTTAGCAATAACAGCGTTGCTGGCAAATGCCAAAAGGGAGAGCCGCGTGGGTGATACGGGAGAGCGAGTATAATGATAAGAAAAGTAAAAGAGAGAAAAAAAAGAATGGTCAAGAAGTCTTCGATGTTCGGCCAAGCGCGAGAATGATTAATGAGCCAGGAGTTTGAGCGGCCTTCGGCTACGAGATAGAATTTACAGTCTGCATCCAGAAGCGAGATGAAGAAAAGCAATGACACGACATAGCAGGGATATCCCGAAATATGTGGAAACTCGAGAAAATATGTGTATCTATTTGATAAGCGACAGCCGTACTGGTCAGTACCTTAGCTTGATGATCAACGTGATAAGTATACCTGATTAACGACAGGTATGTCACAACTTAATATATTTACAGGTGCAGTCTTCGGCAGGACGTATATCAGTTGTTGCCGTCGCCATTACTCTTTTGCCTATTTATCAATGTTCAAGATCTGCCAATGACGGTAACGACAAAGTATTATCGGTGCGAGACTTTGTGGCAGGATTAAAAAGGATCTCCAGGATATAACTCAAGTCCTCTGTATGTAAATAAAAGAGGCTGGGGAGCCACGTATGTACCGCGAAGTGAGGGAACACTTTCGACGATGAGCGCGACGCTTCGCGCGTCCCTTTAAACGTGCATTATAAATTCACAGGCACTTATAAAAGGCAAGACTGAGGCTCCTTTGATTTCTGCGCTTAAAGATCGCGACGAGCGTGACAAAATGCCAGTCCAATAGCAGTTTGCGAAAATAGAGGCAGTCTCGTTGAAATTCAAATGTCTTATCGACTTTTACGCCAGAGAATTCGCATTCGATAACGTTGCTGATACCACGACTCTCTATTCCGGCGCCCGGAGAGTCTCTCTCGCGACTTCCGGTCAGGTGCATTCCCGCAACCAAGAACGCTTTGCAGCATCACACGAGACCTCGTTAACCTCAAAGTACGATACTTGGTCAAGTATAAAAATGTCAATAAAACATTTAAAAAATTAAATAGACACGGTAATGAACCACGTACACCGACTCGAAGTCTAAATATAAATTTTGGTCCAGTAATAACGGATAAAATCAAAAGTCACAGAGTTAAGTCACAAGCTGACAATACTTTTCTCCCGGTACTTCAGCCCACCGTAAGACTACGGAAATTATCGTGGAAGAAATTTCCTGGGACAAATTAACCCGCGATTCCGAGCACTGCACTGACAAGCGGATAAGCGTTAAAAAAAAGTCTAAAATACACAAGCTCGATATTGTCGCTACGACGGATAAATTTTCTTTTTCAGATGCATAATGAAGATCAACAAAACCAACCGATCGATCGATTAGCAAAACTCATACGTTAGAGAGAGTTTTGGTTTACTTTCTTTTCGGTCGGCTGCTCGACGACTCGTCCATTGTTCCGAATTAATTATGCGCGACGCCACGGGGCACGATAATTGCCGTTTAATGGCACAGCCGAGGAGACATGACCCCAGCGATACGCGGTTCGTAGAGAACTGGATTGCCGGATGGCATAGGACACAGCATAGGACAGCATAGCGTGGAGTACGCTGCCGCTATGGAGGAGGGAGTTCGGTTGATTCTCTTCTGTCAGAGCGCGGGCGCGCGCGCGCGTCTCCGTACGATGCCAACAACTCTGCCGCCTCTTCAACCTCCTTCTTCAGCAACCTTCATAACCTTCTCCTACTTCGACTTTGCTCCTCTCGCTCTCTCCGCTACATCTTTATAAACTTGCCAGCCAAATCTTACAGCTCCACCACCGAAGTAAACATCGACGTCAACGTCTTCGTTTCTAAATCAGTAATGACATAACGACCAATCCAACAATAGAAGCTTGTGATATCCAGGTAACCATGCAGCTTCCCCTCCGCAGAAATAAATTCATCGAAATTTTAGACGAAAACTCAGTGATCCCAAAGACAACAATACATTCAATGCATTTTACCAGTTTCCCCGTACGACTGTCCTAAGGTAATCGATACGTTTGTTTCACATGATTTTTGCGAAATTTTAACGAGTTGGGATACCTGTAGGACAAAATCTTGCCGATATCATTTCGAACAAATGAGACCAAAGAATGGGTGGATTTCGGATTCTGATATTGCCATAAAAGCTCTTCGTGTCCTTGGACATTGAAAAGACGTGGTTATGTACCCGATAGCTCACTTGAAATTATACGGGTTTTGATACAAAAGGGATGTTACGTATTTACGTGTGTGTGTATACATATATATACACATCCCTTTAATTTTCACAGAATGCCATGACGTAAACCGCAATATCAGGAAAGGTTTTGTTACGTGCTCGACATAAGATGATTCGTTAATGCGAGTGCTTATGCCCGACGAAGTCGTTCAACCATGGCTATACGTAAGATAAGGAATACGATAAGCTGGTAAATATGTGTTTTACAAATAGAAAGGGAAAAAAGTAAAAGACGCCGTTCGCGCGAGACGACACTTCGTGCCACATTGGCTATTATCGGAAGAACAGTATGCTTATAAATGCGTACTATATGGGAACGAGCTTGTAAGTCCCCGTCGGGCCCATTCAGTGACTCTGTCAGTTCCCATCGGTGCCCCGTTAATCTTTCAGGACAAAAAAAAATATATGAGACCCTCACACGCACTTATATATATATATAAGCATATGCTTATATATATATGATCATGATGTTGATGCAGTTTGGTGTTGGAACGCGGATCCTCCGTTGCAAATGACATCGGCACCGCGACGCCGCTGCCAAATGTTTTGCCAGAAATTCAACGAATCGCTGGCATTCGTCCAGACGATTCGGTGACAGGCGACCGGTAACAAATAATTTTCATATTTCCCGCGTTAATCTACTCGCGCGTCTATCTTATCGCAATCTTCTTTTTGAATACAAAGTTGCTCTGAACCTCTTCTTTTTTTGCTTATGGGTGTGTCGTACGTTAAATATTTTGAAAATATCTATATAGACATGAGATACGTATAAACATACAGAGTATATTACCAACTTTGGCATACAAAATAATTTTTTTTTAAACCTTGGTCTTCTTGTTACCGCCATGTTAATAAACATCTGGTATATGTTATTTGTATAAATCACTAGTTGAGCGACTGAAATCTGATTATTCAGGATAAATTAGAGAAACGGAGGAACGGGAGGCGGGGGGGAGAAAGAGAGAGAGAGAATGACAATCCCGTCAGAATGTTACTACTTCGTACGAGAGATAATAATTCTGAGACAGACTCGTTTTACTTATCTCAGTGTGACTTTGCATAAGCCGATATTCAAAATGAGTTCGTTTGCATGTATAAGTGACGGAGGACTTTTCGGAACGGTTGGAAATTAAATGAAATACTAATGAGATTAGACCAAAGATTGGAGAACTGGGTTAAATTAACAGAGATAGGCTTGGAAAGAGTTCGAAACTTCGAGTTCGTGTTTGTAGAAACGATTTTCAAATTGGCAACCGGTAGTACCTAAAATTAGGCTAGCCTTCGAAGAAAAAAAACCTAATAACGATTTTCACCAAATATATAAATCGGCTTAGACATTTAATATTTTCCTCTCATTCAATTTAACAAAATTCATCGAAGTATTGAAAAAAAAAAAGAATATCAAAAGAGAGCAGCACGAAGTTTTCAAAAAATTTTTTGTCAATGAATCCTCAGACGTCGTTTTATTACTTTAAACGGTATATAAAACATCTAATCATTAAGCGTACAAAGCCCCTTGGATAATTGCGTATATACATATATATGTAACAATGATACTCTTCCTACGTCCACCATTATTACGGGACGTAAGTATACATACCAAAATCAACTAATCTAAGTAAACCCGTCATATTACAAGAAAGTGCCAAGAATATTAAAAAACAGATATGCAATACGACAATATAATAAGACAGATAAAAGCTAACAAATTTCCAGGAAATTGAAAAACAATCGATTCGCATACCGATTAAAATATCGATCGATAATCGAACGTACCTAAAATCATGCGTTTACGCGATATCGACCGTCGGTATCTCGATGACGTTGATCACGATCCAAAATGAGCTCGTGCGTACCAGGAAAGCAGCTCTTGAAGGAGTATAAGCTACCTTCGACGTAATATCAAACATCGACCAGGATACAATTTCCATGTGAGCCGTACTCACAGAAATCTACAAAGTTATGACGAATTTGGTATAGCGCTAACTGTACAACGAGAACTTGGCTGTCGCGTCACGTGCGATTCAACTGTTCAGCATTCAATGCGCGAATATCGTGATATCCTTACGCGGCGGTGTGATAAACAAGACCTACGGCTGCCATTGTCGCCCGTGCAAGAGTTTAGCACGTACAATACATAAATGGCGACGGTACATAACACAAAATGTAGTGGAAGGGTGAGAAGAGTGGATCGGAGGGGTAAAAATAAATTTTGCTTTCCCTCGATGCCATAAATTATCCGAATCACGTGATAAGTCAAAGAGGAACCGTTTTACATATTTCTCGATATCGCCTCTTGGATTTACGTATAGCTGGTGCATCGTGGTCAGCTAAAATTCGCGGTATTTTCGCGAGCGTCCGCAGAAACGCTGAAAAACGTTGAAGAAAGTAGACCCTGCGTCAACTGTCGAATACGCCTACTCGGACTGTAGACGGATTATTAATAACACCGTACAAAGAGTGGGTAATTCGTCGACTGTTATTGTCTTTTTTTCATATCTCTCTCCCCTTTGTTCGCCGGAACGTCAAGCGGAGAGAAATCGCCAAGAGACGTATGATTGGGCTAAGATGGAAATATGTATTATACGATGTTATAATAGAAATTCGTATAACCCGACGAGTTCATTCTACGAAGATAAAGCTTCCGTTGTGAGACGATAAGGTGAATATCACGAAGATTACATACAAGAATTTTTCGTATTAACCTTCCACAGCGGTGACGACGTCCACGCGCCTAGGAACATAGACTGAAAATTACGACTAGGAGAATCTAGACTATGGTCTGTCATGCACGTGGTCTGGCAGAACATTCCCGACGGTAAGAAAAAGGTCGCCGGTACCTGAGGGATTAAATATTTCGAGAATCGGGAGAGAATCTTCGAGGGGTATATAAATTCAAGGTCGAAATAATGCCTTTGATCCTCGTGATTTCTCAGTGAATTTCGACTGAGCGAACTCGTTCAGAAATATCAAAGTCTTATATAATGCGAATAGAACGATTTGTTCAAATTCTTGTATAAATATCGGGGCTCGGACATAAAACACTCGTGTTCTCAAGACACTTGTAGCACGAGCGACGAACGAAAGAGAAATGGAAATATGATAGTGAACAGAAAAAAAATTAACAAACTCCTTGTAAACGAAATCGTTGAGTAACGATGCTGGAGTGCAAGATGTGCACGAGGAAAATTAAAATAGCGGACTAACGAGTTTATTTACATTTGTTTGCTGAATACGAGCGCGATTTCGCATGCTTTGACGTAAGTGACGAGAGGTGTGGCCGGCAAATATTGTTAGTTTTAGTATCGTCGGTTCGAATATCTACAAGGAGATAGAGCATTCGGCTAAGCGAATTGACCTAAGTTCGTAAAGAATTAAAAAATATACAGCGATGTAACAGTCCAATAGCAATCGTATTATATTCCACGATGAGTTCATAATAGATCGAGACTCTTATCAAAGCAGCGACGAAACAAGCGTCGGGTAGCTTCTTCTGATAACGCTTATCTCTTACATTCGGTTCCTATGAAAAAAAATCTTTGAATATATATTAAACTTATGGAGACACACCTTCAACAGTTGGGACCTACTCGATCGATTATTGATTATTAAAGGATAATAAAAAGAAAATCCTTAGATCATGGACTGCATACAATTTTAACTCGTATATATGTCAATGTATGGATATTATAAAATTCAAAACGCGCCGTGTTATGAATTCTATTAATTTGCCCACTGTCAATGAGAAAGCACGAGTGTACGTGTGTCATTGTGGATTGACACGTCCTACAGAGGTACTGATGATCCTGATAGAACCAATAACAAACCCAGATGCAATTCGTTATTACAAAGCGCAGGTAGTTCCGAGGCTCATGGCACAATCGATTGCACCGATATAATAGAAATGCATCAGGTTGCTGATGTCCTACTGCCCGTAAACAAGATTTTTGAAACGTCCCTGAATTTCATAGATTTGCTGGCCGACGGGAATGCTGGTGCCCAGGTATAGCAAATTTTGATGAAAATCATAGCCGAGAAGAATTTAAGTCATGAAATCTGTATGCCATTGTATTTATTTTCACTGTATAGTGAATACGTAGTCGTGTAGTATAGAAATAATTAAATCGATATAGAGGAAGAGCGGGACACGAAATTTTCAGCATTAAATAACCGTTGGTTCCTATGATATTTTCCGTTTGAGACTTCTAATTTTCCATGGAATGGACCACAGAATAATGTGACTGAGAAACTACTTTGTTAACCAGATCTAATGGGGATTTATGATATGCATACAAGTTGGACGATAATACTGCTCGTGGTTTCATGTAAATAGGTGTTGTTTGTGCATCAACATTATTGCGATTATCTGTAGCCTTGAGTGGAAGTAATAAAGCTGACGAGCGCGCACATATAATACTATGCGAAAGAAGATGGATGGTTGATGCAAGTGTTGATCATTCAAAAGGATGTTTCAGTAAAATAGTACGATATAATTAGACGTGAGCAATGCGTGTTTTCATCTACACGTATCCAAGAGTCTGATGACCGGCAAGTGGCCTCGAATTCGCAGAGCGGATGATGGACTTTATCAATTGATTTGGCATGCTATTGCATGTGGACGAAGAAGAAATCTACTAACTTAACAGAAGATTTCAAAGTCGACGATGATGCGGTAACTCTGCCGTTATCGACTGCAGGTCAATCGCAAGACAGATAGCAGTCGATCAGAAAGAAATTCGCAAAAGTTAACCTAGCCGTTCGGGCGGTTCTACCTTACCGACGGCTCCAATAGATTGTCACTCTTTTGCTTCAGTTTCCATACGACCAATTAGTTATTTCCGTTTCGACAAACGAGATGCCTGATCGAATGACGCAGATTTCGCTCCACCGTGTTTCATTTTACTATTTGGATTGTCACAGAAAAAAACAAATGAATAACGCAACGCAATGACGATAGATGATTCCGCCTACGACAAATAGCAGCAAGAGTTGCGTACGTGATCCAACTCACGATGTCACTGGCGGATATAACCTGAGCTCGAAAAGCATGATTATACGAAGCAAAGGCGAACTCGGTAACGAAGTTCCACGAGTCTAATTACATTAAGAACTTTACGCGCGTCCATTTTACAAGGGTATAAATAAAATTAAAAAAAGACGAGTCCTGAAATCTTCAAAACAAAAGGTACAAAAGAAACATTCGGAAACATACCCCTCGTGAATCTCTAAATAGAATGGCTGCATGTACAGGATCCAGCAAGGCATCGGAAGCTCTATGGGGAACAGCCGGTGTGCCGAGCGATAGTCGTCTCACACCTGGATCCACGGAACTTCTCCTGAGAGCACCTGTGAACCAAATAAGTACACTTAGCTGAGTTATTGCCAACATTATAACAAAACTTTCAAAGCATCTGATGCAATTCAAAGGTCCACGTGTTTAACCTATAGAAACGAAGGCTCTTTCCATCGACCCTACAAAATATTAATTTCCTGTACGAGTACCAAACAAGAGGGAGAGCGAGAGAGACAGCAAAAAGTTTAGCTCAAAAAGAAATTGGTCACCGAAAGTATCTTCGAAAGTCATCGACTTGCCATTATCGAAAGGATTGGACTCCTTCCGAAACACCCATGGGATATTGGAATATTTCTCAAGAATTTCCCAAACTACTGTACTCCTCTTATCGTAGCACACAATCATACATTTTCCTTCGCTAAAATACATACAACTAATTATTTCGATCTACAATCTCGCAAACAACGTGTATCTTCGAGGCACACAGTCCATAACAGGCTGCTCCATTATCATTTCCATTCCTACACACCGCGTTACACGTAAATTGAACATTTCCTACCTAAATTCAAATGACCCTTGCATTGGCGCACTGCGCAGCCTACTCCAAGTCACACAGTGACTTCACACAATGTAACAGACAAAAAAAACACGTATTTCACGAGCTAAGCAAATTCTAACAGTCGCAGTGTCAACAACAAAAAAAAACGAGCTCGACGCCTCGGCGTTTCCAGTTAAAACGCAGAAACAACGGAATTCGAAACTTCAACTGTAACATGGAATATGGCGAACGATCTAGACGAGCGTTTATAGGCTGACATAAGCATCGGAACGGAAGCGTCAGACCTTTTGATACCGGTTCGACCAGATTATTATTCGAGCTAAGCATAAACAATAAGCAAAAGATTGGATACGTGGTACATTATACGCGCGACCGAGTTGACTAGATATAATGGACGAGAGGAGTGGAAGGAACGGAGTATCGAGTGTTCAGGTTCCCACTACGACATTTCATAAATCTATAATAAACGATTTGTAGCATTCATCCGGAAAACGGAAATAAGATTAAGAAGCTCTAGCAAGTAAGCGACCGCACTTTACCAATACAGACATTACTATATATATATATATATGACACAGGCAAGGGTCCGAGTGAGCCCCAGTACGTAGCAAATTGATAAAAAATTGATAAAAAAAACACGATCACTGCATCGATCGTTGTCGATAACATTGAGATAGAAGACGCGTACAGAGATACGCGGAGACAAGAATGTGTTACAGATTAGAAAAATACTACTAATACAATATAGACGTATTAGTCTATATCGTCCTTTTGAGTCCTTTCGAGTCGGGTATGACCTGCGCTATTCGCCTGTAATCTGACGAATCGTAAAACCGCGCTCAAAGACTCAACCGCTTATAAGGGCAAAGGCCACGTAAGAAGTGCCGGGACTATTTCAATGAATCCATTTGGCTTTGTGCACGTATGCAATATGCATCAATAGATTGCTGAACGTTTCAACTATGGGATTGTTGTTTACCTCCTCATTACGAATCACATGACTTTTCTAGCCTGACCTCGCCGCTTAGGAATGAGTGAGACTAGGATTTACGAGTCGGTACTTTTTTTTTTTCTTTTTTATTTCTCTTACCGATTAATTCGTCCTACTGTTATCGTTAATCGCGATATCGTTAAAATTGCGAAATACAACGTCCTTGCTTCGGACCTATGATATCATTCGAAATAGAACGATTCCTGTTATGCATACGCGCCGCGTAATTCTTACGCGTGAGGAGCACGACAATGCGTGACACATACATAGATATACGTATAAATATACCGGGTGATAAAATAGAAAAAAAATACTCATGTGAACAAAACAGCGTGGATTACTGATCTAGTTACTTTTTTTGGATTATCCTGGTATATATGCACCATAAGTAATAAACGCGTTGAAAAATTGTGTATGTTAAACGGCATAAGCACGATAAACGTAATCTTTGCGAGTCTGAATCTTGAAAGCATAAACAAGTAGTGAATTCCAGGAGCGTGAAATAATATATAAATTAGGTCACGTGAATGTTATCGTGTAAAATAAAAAAAAAAAATTACGATAAAACGTAATCGAAGGAATAATATAAGATAAAAGACTGTAAATGCCCTTGAATTTGATTTGGCATCGGTTGACAGTCGAATTCGTAAAAAGATCAGAGTTCACCGCTAGCTACAGTCATTAACCAAGCACAGCACTGTGGATGGTGCACTAGGTCAAGGCAAGCCTTGAGCATCACGAGGGTCGCGGCTAATAGTTAATGACCGTTCAACGTACGAGGTCGATTTGCCGTAAAGATTAAAGCGTATAAACGCAACTGCAGTTAATCAAAATAATTTTCAATTTCTCGAGTCACCCAGTAGATGCGCGATTGGCGTATTTTTCATTCCGATCTCGTGGAGCACGTACGCAAGAGTCGAACGCGACGTGGGCTCAGAGGGAAAGAGGAAGGAGACGAAGAGTGCAGGGCGCTGCTGTACCACGAAGGAAAAGCCCAATAAGTCGTCAGCACGTAGATCTCCGAGACGGCAAAAGGCTTTTTATAAGTCGCAGCAAAACGTAGGGGACAGAGATCGACGTGTATCTTTTCCCTGAGAACAGGGTTACGTAAGGTAACGTCGCCGAGTCAACAGGATCGAGTGCCAGCGGATGGAAGGCGTGCAGCACGTGGCGGAGAATTGTGCAACGCACGAGACAATAAACCGTAGAGCAAAACACGATCGTGGCTGAAAAAAAAAGACTGCTAAGTTCAATGGGCCGCTGAAGTCCCTCGCGCCCGGAAAAACAATCGACGTACGTACAATCTAGATATTACAATAAAATTGTATCAATTTCGAAAAAGACTTGCCTATGAGCACCCCCTGACCTATAGGATGTTACCTTGTCTCAGGATGCTCTCGTAGATTCTGTACGTGGTCTCGCAGTCGGCTTCCACGGGCCTGACGTTCCCGTCAAGACTCTGACTCCTGTTACGAAAGTCCTCGTCGCGCTTCTGAGGTACATCCTGGCACTCGCTCTGCCGTCTGATGTGTCCTAACCTCCTGCCAAAGTGCCTGATCATTTCCTGAATCGTGTGATGATGATGAGGCTTCTCGTGCTCCCCGGTTGGACTTGGCGAGGATGGCGAGACCGTACCGCTTCTCGTGTGGCGATGATGATTGTGATGATGGTGGCTCTGATGGGCGTGATGACCAGTTCCGTGAACGGTATGATAGATGGAATGATTTCCGTGCATGGGATGTCCAAAGCCGTAATTCGACGACCCGGAACCATGGGAAGAGCCGTACGACGTCGAAGAGGCGTACGAGTGAGTCGAGCCGACGGAACCGCGACTGGTCTGCCGGTCGTAGAGCAGCTTGTTTACGTCCTGAGGATGCTTCTGACCCAGGAGATCGTGCACCAGTCTTATGTCCGGATTGCAGGGTCGTGCCTTTTCCTCGTGGCCGCTCTTTGGGTCACTGTGAGCGCCGTGGCCGTGATGCGAGAGCAAATGGGTGATTCCGTGCATTTTTTTTTTCCTTTACGATACGTTCAATTGTCGAAGATCATAAATTGGATTTTTTTATCGATTGCTCTTGGACTCATCGTACTCGACGATCCATCGTTGATCTTCTACAACGAAAGAACCCCTCTCTCTCTCGTAAGGTTACGTACGAAATCCAGCTGTAAGGATATAATTTGTTTTTCTTTTTTCATTTTTCTATTTTTTTTTTCTCAAAAAAAGATTTCTTCACTACGACCACTAGGTTATTTATCGTACTACCTCATAATGTGTTAAACCGACGGAGGTAAAATCATCATCGATTGCAGCAGGGAGACGAGTGACATCCCACGCTCGAGAATTCGAGGCGTCATCGGTCAAATGTGTTAAGCGCGCGATCCCCATGCTACCGAGTACAGTGACCAATGCTTTATCCGAGCTTGGCTAAGATCCGAAAAACAACGGAGATTACGATTGAATGCAAAACGTTCGATGTCCCAAATATACCTACGTTGGAAACAACCTACTTACGGACGTGCTTGAGAAAGGGGTATGTATTACGTAATGGGCACGCGTCACTTTATCCAAATAGACACGTATTATTGCGCGCTTACCAGTGAATCCAATCTTGGCAAAGTGCTATTGTCACATGCATAAATCATTCTCGTTGCACAAAGACTCGAGGGCGTCCAAATTGCAACAATGGCGTCAAAATGCATTCCCGGTTTGTATCCATAAACAGAATTTCAATTACCCTACGAGAGTTAAGCGCATATTGAGTGACAGCACGAAGCGCGAATGAAAAAGGACGACGAGAAAGGATTTCCAAATACAGCGAGGCCCTTTTACACTATGCCTAGTGACCTTGGCTCTTTCGACGGAGTGTACCTATAAAGGGGTTGCGGCAGGAAACTTTAGGGCGGATCGATCAGAGCGAACGGGAGAGGTAGAATCCAGGAACGCACGTGGTCTACGTCCTCTCCTCGTAATGCAGCGAACTCCTGTATGACGCTCGCGATGGAATTTCATTAGAAAATAGAAATCGCGCGGTACAGTCCGCTTACGTCTCACAATCAGTTTCATAAAGTCAATTCTGATATTTAAGATCGTCGGAAGTAAAATGTGTACAAGTGGTTGTGTCGTCGCGATGAAAAAAAAATCAATGAAATACATAACTGACAACCGTAGTAAAACGTCGATGAAATCATTTAAAAATAATGTTGCTCCTTTAAGAAAAATTTGCGCAATTTCACTTTTCACCGAACACGTAATAACATTACGATATTTGAACGTGATCATGCCGAGATAACCTCGATAAGCGTTATCTTCGTATCAGGAGTTACAAAACAAGATTGTTATCGCCTAACCGACATCGGAGAGTTCGATGATTCTATTTATGGCTGTAGTCCGGCCTCGAGATTAAAATAAAAACAAGAAACAAAAAGGTCCTTCGTTCACGGCCACGTGTTTCTGACTGCCTTACGGAGGAATCTATCGATGTTGATTGTACTTGGGAAGACTTAGTGTATCGTCAGGAGCAAATTAACGGGAGGACGGACCAAGAGGTTGTCGAAGTTGGAAATAAGTAGCCAATTTTATAGAAGAGACCGGCGGATGTGCCGAGTCTGAGAAAAATAAAATTGGATGGAAAGACCAAGAATTTCGCGGTATTTGGGTCGATGACGGGGAAGCTTCGGGAGAGTCTCTCGGATGAGTGAAACTGGGACGTATCGACCTGGAGTTTCTCCCACCGAGGGTACCGGGAGTGTCGTACCAGCTCACCCCACGTAGTCGTTGGGCACCACGAAGATCAATGCCGCTCCTGGTTCAGGCGCAATTTCTGTCGCGGCGAAATCGCTGCCTACTTTATTTAATATGAGCAAGATGAACGAAGGGACCTTGAAATTTTCTTCGTTACCCGTACGAATTTTGGAATTTTTTATGGTACCGGTTATTACCTTAAAAAGTATATATACACGACAGAAGATAACAAAAGTCAGTATTAAAGAAAAATCAATGAGAGATGAGAAATACCTGAGAAAAACGTAAGACCGTCACATATGGTTTTAATTGGATATGTTATGCGACAAAAATTTCATAGAGTCAAGAACCGGCTCTGAGTCATTAAATTCGTATAATCTGCTTGATCTCGGTAATCATTTAATTGCGGATTACAAAGTCCTATATAACGTTCAACGTGCACGTTCGATTTGAAGGCGTGAACATAAGACGAGATTAAATTCTTGCGTATCACTATGTTATCAGTCCCCAACGAATCCAAGATAATTGTTTTAAAGACTGATCGATCTCTGCGTATGAAGCAACGAATCGAAAACACATTATATGTCGATGATCGTCCTGACACAATTTAAGGAAAGGACCGGCGGAAAGCTTTTGGCAAAATATCGCGTGCTAGATACGAAAATTGATTAGCCCGGACAAGAACCCTGAGGAGAGACGATTAAGTGACGATTAGATATAATTTAATATCAATTGGGCGATTGCTCTTGCGAAATGACAAGAGTACGGATAAAAAAAGTCTGTCGCACGTGACTCTGTAATTGTTAATCAGCCTTCAGGTGTGACGCAACAACCACCAATAGCAATAAGTGCAATCACCTGCCGTAGTGTCGTTCGTAACGGGCAATCAACCTTACAGTCCCACGCGTGACTTTCGATGCGCCAGAGAAACAAAAAACTATGAAAAGAGATTAAATATGCAGAAAGAATATAAAAAAATCATGTCCAAAACTTGACATTCCGAGTGATCAAGGTCTCTGAGTCGTGCCGCTATTGTGCTCGCCGGTCGCGCGAAGTTGCAACGGATCCTAGAAACGTTCTGGCACGGCGAAGAGAAAATGGCCATAGCGTCTTCCCGAAGGCCGCCTCAAAGCCGAGCGACAATCTCGTAACGCAATAAATGGAGTTGAGCTAGGTCGTGATGAAAGTGCAGCGTAAACGTCACGAATTCACTCGGCGAGCTCATCGATAGCTACGACACAAATATATATCCTATCCATCCTGTGGCATGGCATCGCGTACTTGAGAATTGCATAATTCAGCCAATTGATCAACCGCAGTCGTTAAGCTAGATCGTGACTGTACGGCCGTTAGATAGAAATAAAGACGGGTCGGCGCGAGTTGCACGCGAGTGATTTTACATCGGGCCAAGTAACGGCGAGGATGAATGATAAGAATTCGAGGCGAGTGCGAGCCGTTCCGAGAGATAACAAACAACCATACTCGATTTGCTGCCAAACCCTGAAGAGACGTCTGCGCTTGGGGGAATGTAACAATAATAACAAGCAATTCCATGGATAACGACGACGCAGAAGCGTCCGATGGCAAATAAAGGAAAGCGGAGCCGCTTGGTGCCCGAAAGGCAATGCATTCCAACCAAGATAACTAATGCACACGTTGCATCCTTGAGTCCATATCTAACGAAGCGACTACGTCTTACTCCAATGTTTTTGTTATCCGTTTGTATACGGCAAAGCTTAGGTTGCATCAATGGAGTCATCCGCGACGTTGCGAAGGAATGTGCAAGAAAAAAAAAATTGAAAACTGAGCATTAAATCACAAGTAACTGAGAATGAACCAAAAATAATATTCTTGGGTCGTTGACGCTACTGACACAATTATGCTCATCAGCGTTATTGCGCAATGATATCCTGCGAAAGAACACAAGATTCGAATCGCGACCGGTTCCTCTAAGTATATTTATAGGTTTGACACCTTACGGAGAGACACGTACAATAATTTACAGGACATTAATAAAAGTTCCTGCCTATATTCACGAACTGCCGTGTCTGTAAGAAACTTTCTCGTCACACGGTATATCGCGGAGGGAACAAAGTAAACAAACAGTTCTCGTTTTATTCGTTCGCATTTATTTTTTCGTCCTCTGCCTTTTGAGACTTACTGTACGTGTAGCGATACGCGCACGCGCACTGCGACCTTATTAGCGAAACATGTGGTGCGTTCGGAAACACGATATTTCAATACGTCCTCAGAATAATACCGAACCCGAGGAGACCTTGAACCTACGTAATAGCAAATTCTAACGTTATATTATCCGTGCCGAGAGGCGAGAAACCCTTTTGCGATATAAAATATCGTCAGGACAACACGCGATATTGGGTTACCCGAAATTCTAGCACGGCTAGAAAGCAAGCGTTGCAAGCATACGCGTATTTAACATGGGAATAACCTATAAGGCACTACCAAGTAAATACAGCACTAACGTAAAAACAATCCGGGGCACGTAGATATAATCGAATTATATTTTTACGACACCAAAAGCCACTCACAATCAATATAAAAGTGAGCCGAGCACATTTTTTTGCATATATTACGTGACCTAATCGAATGAGCAAATGCTATAAAATTCTTGAGATTGTAAACAAGAGAAAGAAAAACCAATCGAACGATGACAACATACACGAAGGTTATTGCTACTAGATAGCAGAGTTAACCAGACTTACTATACGTATATACGTCGTACGTATCAAAATCTAGTGTAGCACATAAAGTGCAAGTTAAAAAATTAACCATTAATTTTCCTCTCGACCTTCCGCTTTGAATTTCCTCTGTCACTCCCATCTAGCGTGAATTACATGAACTGTTTAATTCAGCCTGTCAATGTTAACCTAACATTACTACTGCGTTTCATTACAGTACGAATAATATATAGTACGCTACCACCAGTTAATTTTTAAATTGCGATATGACGATAATGCCTGAGGCCAAGTTCTTTCCCATGAATTTCCCAACCCTAGGCGTGATCATATAGAATTTAAAAAAAAATCTATAAAAAGATACAGGCGCTATATTCAATACCGACAGATCAAACGACAGAGTTATACGTGTAACGGAGACTATAAAACCACGGAGCACTTCCGTTTCCGGTGAGTAGTAGCATCGTCCCAGGATAACAAAGTTGAGGAGAGTCGTGCGACCTTGAAGTTAAAAATTTTCAAGATCACCTTGAGAAGCAGGACCACGTCGTACTGTCGTTCTCCCCCTCCACTCCATCCCCTTCCCTTCCCTTTTACTTTCCTTATTTTCCCTCTCGCCCTCGAGGCTGCAGTCTGAGTACGTCGTTTGGTCGAAGAGACTCGAGCATTGTCCACGGCTTCTTTTTTTCCATGAGAAGGATGAAGCATCACCCGTTAAAGTGCCTTCCACGTAACTCCACCCTATACACGATTCAAAGTAATCCTTAACGCAAAATGTCTCGATGCCACTACCGAGCGCGATCGTTTGCCGTTTCGTAAGCGTTCGGCTAATACGATTGCTCGGAAAGTGAATCATCGGTCAATAGTGATTGAATACTAAGGGCTTTAGCGGCTATTTACATTTTACACGGGTTATCCCAGTGATTTACGAGTTGCGAGATACGTGGGAGCTGTGTCGGTTGAAAGCATACACGCGCATTTCGATTTTTCATTCGAAATAAATTCTACCCGCCGTCGTACGTGGCAATTGAAGATATCGCTTAAGCGTATGACGATCAAAGTGAGCGACGGGTCGGAATACGTTCATAAATAATACAGAGAAAAAAAGAAATGAGATTGCAGCATCACGATCGGTACATGTTCAAGGAGACGCATTGAAAGCACGTTTATAAATGTATATGCAATATATAAATATATTTATATCGTTGCTTTCTTAGTTTCCAATTAAATTGATTACGTGAAAATCTTCACGTTACTGCAACGCTGCCAGTAACTGAAACGACCCCGAGACCAATCTTGTCGCGCATTGAAAACTCGATAGACGATTTTCACGATCCAACTATTTCGAGACTGGCTGTTAATTCATCCCAAGGACGAGAAAAGCTAAGAAGAAGAACGTTCACGGATATCACTGCTTTCGTCAGAATTCGACGATTATTTTTTATGTAATAAACTTTTTGACTTTTTATTCCGTACCGCGCCAATGTTATTTCACGATGATTAATTTATACGCGAATTTAATCGTACGGTAGACATTACGTCCACTGGTATAGTCGCAGAGGGGCATAGGTCCGATTAAAAAAAAAGCATGTTTTATACGGGGAGGCACGAGTTGAGGGAAATCGAAGAGAAAATTTCATCCTAATCTCTAATTAGTTTCTTGAATCAAATTGCGACGTCACCGCGAGAACTATTTAGGAAAATTCCAGTAACGCGAGATCTGTGCGTCACTCAACATTTCCTGTCAGAGGAGGCAGGTATCTATCGTTTGGATGTGCAAGAGTAGACACTTGTATTAGATACAGTAAATGTACCTACATATGTGCATATATACACCTGTATATTTGATAGCGACAAACTGCAGGAAAACATAAACATCCTTTATACCTTATAGCCAATATACGTATATGGACTGTCATAGAAACCAAACTGCGTGAATAATTCGTACCTCTTTCCAACACGATAACTCGAGTCGAATGATCATACATGTTTTCACACAAAAGGCGCTTCTTTTTTTTTTTTAGAGAATAAGATTCAAATTTCCCGCGTATTGCTATGTTCTCGGCATTGAGGTCATGACGACGTAAAGAATCGCGCTAATTGGTCAAAAAGATTAAACGTAGGATTAAGGCGAACCTATACCAAGGACTACCAGTTAATACAATTATTAGAGCCATAAAGCACGTATAATAGACGGCAATGATCGTCTGTCACATAAGTAGCGTAAATGTGTAATGACTCACGTAGTGCCATTGATCGTGTGGCAATTTCGAAATTCTCAATGAGCCCGAATTGTAATACCACGACCCTCTAAGGCTTGTTTCGATTAATGGCTGATCCCCATTAACGGACGCGAACGGTGCGATGGCGTTTGGAAATGACAGTTATTGGTATGCACACGTAGACGCGAGTCAGCGAAGGAATCATGCAAATGCGTAGGCGTTTTGTCAAAACAAAAAGAAAAGTTGTTTCAAAGCCATTGTGTGGGGTGAAATTTGAATAAAAGTCGTCAGATTACGAATAATAAGAGATTCACACTGGTCACAATGTGCCACTACCAACTGTACACGCAAATAATTTGGATGTCGGGCGGAATTTGTTAAAAATAAAATTTGCTACACGATTCCTGTACGCGCCTGGTGTACTCGGTGACTATATGGATATAGAACGACAGAAAAAGGGGATAATGACAAAACTATTATTTTGTATTTGCGAAATATACGGCGGCGTGGGGTGTGGTCTTTTTGTATGTGGAATAGCCTAGTGAAGAAATCTTTTTATTATTTAATTTGTTTTTAAGTAAACATCATCGATATCGTCATGAAATCATTAATCGATCATACATACGATCATTCTATTGTTATCAATAATATCACAAACGAAATTACGTATTTTGATTTTATTCAGAAGTCCGAGATTATTAATCGAAAAACCATATTTCATGCGAGCGATGGTAAATTTACTGAAGCTTACCGTAACGTGGTCGAGACTCTTTTTCTTTTTCAGTTTTTTTTTCTTTATCTTTTTATCGTTATTCAATTATTCATGTAAGAGGGGCATAATTTTGTTATTATTGCGATAACACTCGTTTTATACACAACACTCGTAAGTACTGAGTGTCTTTGGCAAGATTTAGAGAAAAGTTCATCAGAAGCAAATGAAGGACTCTTAGGAGTGAAACGTAATATTTACGACACGAGGAAATTCCGCGAATCAGCCAGTTTCCTTGATGTTGATGTCGTTGAAAGAAGATTTGTATCCAAAATAAAAGACTTTGCTTTGCAATCTTAATATTATTAAACAAACGTAGTAATATAACATGACGGAAAACCAAAAACGATTAACAATTCAAAAAAAAAAAGCGTAGATCCATCAAAATGAATTGACCACGAAAATAACTCACTGAAGGCGTAACGGTAAAGAAAGCACGAATGGTAATGCGGCAATATTTACATGAACACTCGCCTTGACATTGCGAGTAACAGAATTGAATATACATATACTATTTCCACATTAGCCTATCTATTGGTACACATATCGTCTAAATCGGGGATCTAACTGAAATCGAAGGTTTGAAAAACTCGAAAAATGTTGAGTAACAATTCAGAACCAACGCGTAAAACAGGGGAAGCACTCGCGACGAAGACGTGGATCCGGACTCCACGCCGTGGACACAGAAAGTCACGTATACAATAAGTCAGGTACTGTAATAGTTAATGATTATAAACAAGACACCAGCTGCGGGACAGAGCATCTGCTTAATCTGGCGACACACTTCTATCACGTCAAAGTCCATTCGCGACGACGCCTTCGTTAAGAATATTTCGGAACGACAGCCGTCGAGTGAGGATCCTCACCGAGAAAGAGATATCTTCGCGGAAATCGAGACGCTACGCGAGTACGGCCTCCTTTTCTCTCTCATCGATCGACAACTCTTCCTTTCGGCATTCGTGTAGCTCGGTTAGTACGCTATGATGCGACGTACCTTCCCGTACGCGTTGCGGTATAAAAACAGTCTGAGGCGCAGGTCCTCTATTCCAGGTCTCCGACTTGATTCGGAAGTGAGAGCCCTTGAGCCACGAGGGACCAGACTGCGTGGTTCTGCGCAACCTACGGCGCATTCGCGGCAACGACACTGGTGACACCTATCGGCAGACACCTTAAACTCGTTTGCGAATAACGGCCAACCGCCGTCGGTAAAGTCACAGGTTATCTTCTGGACAAGCGCATACGTGGGTGAATTACTCTCATTTCCTTATGACTGTCCTAAATATTATCGAGCGAATTTAAATAATGGTAATGAGTGAACACGCTCAAAAGGAAAAACGTGGAATTTTTTTCCTATAAATTTGTCACAGACAACCATTCGATAACGTGGTAGTACAGTTGGCTCTTATCCCATTTCAGTTTGTGTGAAAAACGAACAGACACTAATTACGCCTACACAGCAGAGAAAGTGAATTCTACGTCGTTCGGGATTTCCACGTATTTCAAAGTAGTTGATGAGAGCGCACCGGTGAAACATAAATTAGATACTCGTTAGCGACATCAAAAGGAGTTTCACCAGTTGTTAGTTCCATGTGTTCTCTAATAATTCGCCCACGCCAACGAAATTATTCCTACGGCAGTCGTTCAATACGAGCTGTGCGGAAAGAGCGTTCGTTTCTACGTCAAAATGTAAGCTTAATACCCAGTATAAGAAGGTAAGACGGTACACTTAAAAATATTCCTTGATACCATTACCATCTGACTACTCCTCATAGCCAGCCATCGTCTGCACACTTTTACCAATTCCAAGATAACACAGCCGACTGACTGTTAGAACGATATTATAAAAAGATCAACTGTCATGGTTACACTTACTCTGCACTGCTATCTGTGACTGATGTTGGGCCGCTGCTCTCTGTAAGATAAACAGAAAGAGAGATTTAGAAAAACAATCGAGTTCTCGTTACGAAATATCCTGTCGACGGAATACCCCGACTGATCGAATAATTAAAGTTCACGATGAAACACAAAAGGTCCGTACATTTTGTAATATCAGTCGTATCCCCGATGTCTCGAGACTCTTCGAATCCAACGACCGACTTCTGGGCTTGGCGCCAAAGTAATCCGCCCCATCCTTCTTGCCACTTTTTATCCAACGGAAGTACGAAGACATTTTATATTGTCCTAGATGCTACACATCCGCGTCACAGTGGGTGGTAAGTAATTCTTTTCTTTTCTTTTTTTCACCACAAATAATACAACACTGCCACCACGATTTAGTTCTAACTTGGCGAATCGTATCAAGGTCAAATTCGTCGAGGCTAAAAGAATTTCGCAAGAATCGTTTAACATTGTGCCCCGGATACGTTAGTCAGGTAGAGAGCAACAGGCAATACTGTCAATCCTACATGACACACAACTGTCTATGTATAACGAGCGACACGTTATAACCTTATGACACACAGAGCCGAATAACGCATAATGAAACAATATATCTAATACTCCCATAACGTTTCGCCACAATTCCGTTTAATCTCGGCAAGGACGTAAACGATCGTACAAAATTAACCTCCAGGCCTCCCGGATTTTTTTAAACATCCACAATCTTTCGACTTGAAACTTTAATACCTACAGGGAAAATACGAGACCGAAGTAAAGCCGAAAAATCGTCCAAGAAAAATGTCCACGCGATGTCCGACAGAGTGACAAGGTGCAACCGCGAGCAGTTGCAGTCACCTTGTAATTTGGTACTAAATAATCCCGGCCTTTTGACAACACACCTCTCGGAAGCTTCAGCAGCCGACTGCATTGTGCATAAACGGTGAGCGAAGCGACGCAACGTAAACGCACGTATGACGTCCAGACAA
Organism: Trachelus tabidus; assembly: GCA_030142655.1. Taxonomy (NCBI): domain Eukaryota; kingdom Metazoa; phylum Arthropoda; class Insecta; order Hymenoptera; family Cephidae; genus Trachelus; species Trachelus tabidus. The sequence goes on along the minus strand of JARQTI010000415.1, from coordinate 3,335,823 downwards.
AAGTGTCAGCATCGCCGAACGTTTTTCCCATTCATACAGAGACGGGAATCTCGATGTAAAATTCTTTACGATTTTTTTTTGTCACTGCGACCTAACTTAACCTTGCCAACCACTGCGAGCATGACGCGCATAGGTTAAAAAGTTCACTTTCTTTTGAGTCACCCATCTAAAGCTCGACTTATGAATTCTTAAAGAGTGTAGGCAAGACCTATAATTATTAACACAATTGCCACGTAACGCGTATCCGATCCAATAAAAATTCACGAGTAAACACGAGATTAGTCATTTCAAAAAAAAATTGCAAAACTAACAAAAATTTCAATCCCGTCGACCCACTCGCAATGCCGTCGCTGTGACTTCCATTGGGCTTAGTTGCCTTTTAAGATTTAACGGCGCTTGTACTAATGAGAAATGGATTAATATGGATATTATGGATTAACCAGTAGCAAAATAAACGTAATGGTTACTCGCGGAATGACTAGCTGCTATCTGCGGCCTTCGATGAAGCAGCGCGTTTTCAATTATTACCGTCGAGCTGTAATAGCACCTACGTACATACACACACACGCATAAACTAACACGCTGTTCTCTAAGAGGCTAAATAAGATCATAAAACTCGATCCCGTCGGTATTAAGAATAAAAATAGATAATTATCCTTGCGCCAGGCCAACTGTCAATGAAAATCCGCGAGTACCTGCAAAATCCCATACAGCGGTGCGCAGTGTCCGATGCGCATGCGCACCGAGCGTGAAAGGCTGAAAACCAGTAAATTCAAACGTAAGCCGATACACGTGGTAAATAAAGCTCGTTTTGTCTTACGTAATTCCCTCGAAACCATAAGGACGCGCGCAAATGCCATTTGTTCGCCTGTACGTGCCTGTAGAGAAGTGTGGCAGAATTTTTTTTTAATTTGAAACGTTCCAAAAACTTCACTGCAACCCACGTTCGCGGTCACCCTGTCTCTTATTGTTCGTCTACGCGTATATCGTTGGTCTCAGGAAAATATCGACTGAGAGCCACTGTATCGCGAGGGACCGACGCGCAAATACAAAGACACAAACGTCGAATTATTGACTCACGTGTTCCACATGCGACAGGTGCGAGACACTCGCATCGTGATGTTAATACGTCTCCGGTATCATCTTAATGGGGGATATACGATTCCTTGGTCTCTGACGTGGTGCGAGGGTCTCGCGCACAATGGGTAGCCCAGTTAGTGACGGTAATAATTCAAAATGAATATTACTTTTACTTATACGTATACCGACTCGACCGTGAGAGAGTCGTTCGTCGTGTTCATTTGCAATGACAGTTCTGAATTAAGTTACACGCGGCATGTACAAGGCGACCGAGCGTGTATAACGGTGTTGGTGCTACATGAAAAAAAAAAAAACAAATAATTATTCGGCCCAAAAAACTTTCTACCGATACGCGTATCTTCCTGCCGATCGCAATTAGCACAGCGAATGGTACAAGAACGATTTTCATCCCAATTAACGTGACTCGAGCTACAACGATATACTAACGAATCCTAGCGCCATACGAAAATAAGCATACACTGTATCGACGTGACGCGCGCATCGTCCCTTAACGAGTTTCACGACCGTCGACGCGCACGCGTTACCTTCGACGCTTCGCGATTTCATTGCCCCGGGTCGCACCGATCGGGTTAATTAATGTGACAATGATCGATATATTATTTTCTTGCCGGGATGCATTCCTAGCGGTGGCTAAGCGCACTGGGACAACTAGTGCATCAGGAAGTGCGGACGGAGGCGAAGGAGGGAACGTTGCGACGTATTGAAAAAGAAACTGAAACAAGTGCAAGTAGCCGTCCGAGGCCCACACGTCATTCTACGGTAGCACGGAGGTACATAGGGAGAGAGCGTGACAAATTTTTCCGAAACGCGTATCGTATTGTTATCTTACCGTGCCGCGACGGTGTGCCTATATCTTTGCATCTCTTTTCTGTTCTTTCATCCTCGTCGCGACTTACTATTGCCTCTCGTTTATCCGTCTCCCTTACTCTTACACGCTTTGCCATGCCTTCGCACGCTACCGACGACGAGTCTCATTCGGCGGGCAAACACTCGGACATTTCCATTGCAAATGCCGCATTGTCGGTAACCCGGGATGACATCGTACGATCTCGCTTTCACGAGGCTGACACAGAACAGCACATTTACGAGCTCGAACCTGAATTATGCAATTTCTCGTGTCGATTGCACGCGCGACGCTCGTTTCTATCGCGGTATTCCCATAAATTTTTTATTACTTCAATTTCCCGATAATGGAAAAAAAAAAATATCAAGATCGTATACGTGCGCCGGGCGGTGGTGATTTAACGATATTGATATTGGGACTAATAATTATCGAGTAGAGAGAGGGGGGGAGGTAAGGAAAAGAAATGTACATATGGTGGCATTTAGAGTGAAACGAGCGATCGTACACTTGGATTAAATTCACGTTTCGTAGTTACTAACATGAACAATGGAATCTGGAATAAAGTTGCGGATGGGTCGTGCGGTGTAACCGCAAATTGCAGTTTGCTACGCGCCAATACACTGCACTTTCATAGCAAAGTGCATACGAGTGCATTGCACGGTGCATACGTGTTCCGGGTAGAGAAGAAATTAAATTTTGCAGGGCACCGTGCGCGCTCGTTTGATTTGGGTTGAAATTTATGAATTTCACGTGTACCCGGGGAGAGTGTTCATGGGGTTTAGTACTGTGTACGAAAGTGTTGTACTTGACGGTACAATTAGCACCTCGGCGTCTTGCGTAAAAAAAAAAAAAAAAAAGCGTGTTTCGTAAACGTCAACGAGCCACGGATCGTATTTACACTACGAATTCGAGCACCCACGTTAAACTGGACTCGACCGTTTACACGTGATGCCTGATCGAGCGGACTCTTTGTGAAAGTTGCGTTGAATTTTTGAAAAAGAAAATTCTACGCGATTTATTCAAATCGCCGGTAAACCGTACGATTGCGAAAATGATGTAGAAATTTTAGCTGGAAACTTTTCTCCGCGCGCAGTAAAACGTGAATTCGTAATCGCGGGACAAGAGAAGTGGTAACCGCGGAGCTCAAGATAACCTAATTTAAATAGCAGTGCTTTAAAAGCCTTATCAACGCGTAACAGTGTATAAAGGTTAATCGACTACTCGGTAAAGCCTGTACTGTATACGTATGGTGTGTCGTTCCCCGCATCGAAGTAAAATGCCAGCCGAGTAACGAATGCCGTGGATGAAAAAGTGAAATAGAAAAAAAAAGAAGTCTACCGAACCAACTATAGAAAGCGACGAGCGCAAGAAGATTGCGTAACAGCGAGATCTAGGAAGTTATCGGCATAATTCCCTGTATAACCTCAAACTCACAGTCGCGACAGTCATTGAAAACCTAACGAATCATCGATAAACGACGAACGCGTTATACTTTTTCCTTCTATTAGCGAAATCCTCGTGCGGAACACGCGTGCGCGCGCATACCTCTAAAACCTTAACCGTGCACCTCGCCTAACCTAAAAGTACGTAAAGTCACTGGTACGTACGTTCTAAAAATAGCAATTAATATATCAGCCCAGTCGGCAAGGCCGATAACGTAAATCGTAAAACATACGCCTCTCACGTACGATACTCCTGTCCCCTTACGATAACACTTGATTCACAGAACACCGATTACTCTTCGAGAACAATAAAAATAGCATCTCCCGTGTTCGGCGAGGCCGTTCATAATTCCTGGCCGTCACCATCGCTCGGAGCCAAGTGTCATCCTCGCAGTCCCGAGCGGAAGGTGGCGCGGCGCGAAACTCGCGAGCAAGAGGGAGGAACAGGAAGGAAAGAGAAAGAGAAGGGAAGGCAAAGTAAAAGCAATATGGATAAGAAGAAGAGACAAAAAGGAACTGGAGGCACGATTGGTTCGTTACGCGAGTAAAGTCGGAGCTCGCGAGTGTCCGTTTTCGTTCGAGACTTGAATACGTTTGTGGCAACCTTTGTACTGGAAGTAAGCCGAGCCACTGAGGACAACGTGTTCTTTCCCTCCCGTTTCCAGAGGGGCCCCCCTCGGTTCTACCGTAACGCAATACGTCACTCTTTACTTCGTATATCCTGACACGCTTCAAACTACTACCATCGACTGCTCAAGCCAGCTTTATAGCTATCGCGCGATGACGATACAACGCATGCGGCAGGTGACTATGTGGATACATATGTAACGACTGACGTTTTCCTTTCGAGTTAGCAAACTGCTGGAATCAGTTGGCAGGTCGACGATGAGACTTCAGCTGTAACTCGAGACGGTCGCGACGATTCTTATGCGAGTTACTGGGGTACAATATTATTTGGAAGATCTCAAAAGATTATTAGAGAACAATTTTTTAAGATTACAACCAAACTGAACGTCCTTCCGATTAGCAGAGGCCTGATCACGGAGAGATTATTATTATGACGATGATCTAACCACACCCGATAACACGTGAGGATATGTTGATCTGTCAGTGCTACAGTGTTTACGTGTCGCGTAGTATGCTTTTGTAAACAGTGTATGATTTGTATGTATTTTGGCTTTGTTATGAAAACCTACTTGTATAAGCGTACGATGGGCGATATTGTTCACTTGTATGACCGGGACAGTCGAATTATTGTAGACTCCCGGAATTGTAGATTGTCGATACAAAAATGTCTTCTTCGTCTAACGAGCCAAAGAAAAAATTACCTCGATCTTGTCAGACTTACAATTATTTAAAAAAAAAAAGTCGATTGAAGCCTTCCAAATTCATACGTGTAAGAGCGAATATCGCGAAGCTCTTAATTAAAATTTGTTGCCAGCAAAACTCGCCAAGGAGTAACACCAGACGCACTTAACCCATTTTTACAGCGGTATAGGAATCCGATAAGAAGATTGCTTCATTAGAGCTGGATGCCTCACGGTCTAGAACGAGCAGAATGGCTACGTCGCTATCGCGCGTGGTGCCGCATCACGAAAAAAAAAAAACAAGAAGCCGATAGATGGAAGAAAAAAAATTAAAAAAGTAAATAAAAGAAAAGCCAACAACAGAGAACCCATTGATCATCCCCGAGAATATAACGTGAGAGCGCATAAAGCTTTCCTTCCTCATTTTCCTTTTTCGCCGAGAAAGAAAAAACAATGGCGCATACCTAGTCCCAACTGGGCACCGTAGAGACAGCCACTCGAGACCCACGGAATTCCTCTACGGGATAATCCCAAGGCATCGACCACTGGAGAACCACGGAGCTGCGTCGATTTCGCAAGCCGAGATTAAAATCAGAGAAGGCCGATCCATTTATCAAGCGTCCGCTCCTTGGTTTGGCTGAATTAAAATGCTAACGAATTTCGCCTGCGCGGCTTATACAACTATAGTGCACATTGTATAATACTATAAGCGCGCAATGCGATTCTCTGCTCGCGCTCACGGTAACCGAGCACTTTCATAAAGTGGAGTCGCAATGGGGTGTACGAATGTAGAGCGACGTGCAGATATTGATAAACTGAAAACACGTGTTGGTGGAACTTTTTAAATTTCCCGCAAAAAAAAACATCTCACTATTATCATACGAATAAGCAGAGGCGACCCTACCAGTTACCGATGTACTGCAAGAGCACGGAATATTTCTAGCGCTTCGCGAGCATTAATCTGTGCACCGGGGAAACGTGAAATTAGGCCAACGAGTCCTAGCCAACGTACGGCACGAGTATCTGCACACTTTTTCGTAAAGCAAAAACCAGACGCTTTCGCGCAACGGCCGTTAACGTAGCCGTTGTTCAAATATTTATTTCGACGGGTCGCGTGAATAGCTCAAAAGTAAAAATGAAGTATTTTGAAATCTTTGTTAAAATTTTTTTTATCACGATATGTGTATATCATATGTGATATATGTACATATATAAGTATGTATGTGGGTGTGTGTATGTTTTACGATTATGCCGGTTGATAAATCATTGAATTTCGTTAAGCAATACCGTACGTCGACACGACACTCTCGACAGAGTCGCGTTAAATTCAAACAATAAATCAGACCGCGCGATTGACGACGCGTACCGCGATATATATGCGAAAATTCTCTTGAAAGCTGATTCACCTCACCAAGCACTTTCGAGGCTACGTCGAGACCTCGGCGAGGTCGTGCTTCTTCGTTATTTAGCTATGCAGGCAATCGTATTTTTTATACGCTCAACAAATTTATCAAGTACCCGTTAGATAAACGCTATTCGCGTTCTGATGCACTCAAACGAGTAAAACAAATAAATCGCATTGTCAATGCTCTACGGTATGTTCCCTCTCCTGTGTTATGCATAAATTCTATTCGCGGGAATATTCAGTGGCCGATACACATGTAATAAATCAGTAAGTGAACGTTCTGTTTCACCTAAGCGTTTGGTTCTATTAATTACCAGTACCCCTATACAAGAGTTTCCTCGATCTTGGGATATAATTTTCGCATCCTCGTTTTCAAATAAAATCACTTGAGAAGATCAACGGATTTACGCTATTTTTATATTAACAAACCATAGTGGCGAATATACGAAGTATCAGAGTGTTGTTCCTCTAACTGAAGGAAACGTGTCCTGACGTCATATGATAAACATTGGCTAAATTACAGGTGAGCACAAACACTTGTCACCCTCATACACAAGATAAGGAACCGGTTGGCGTATGAAACTAACGCTGAAACGGACGCAACCGATTGCCTGCTTCGTTTTAGGAATATTCATTAACCCAATATTAGTGATTGGACCTGAAGCCAGCATCTCGTGGAACTGGACGATGACAATTGCTTAGTGGAAAAATCATGGAATCGATTGTCAGATGTATATCGTTAAGCTAAAGATCAGTTAGGATCGTGTAATTACAGCTATCCACGGCACGTGGACTTGGTTAACTTTATTGCTGCCACTAATCTATCGCAAATGCGTTCGCCATTTTAATGCAGTTTCTAGCTACGCTCGCTTTTCCTCGATGTTCATTACGTCCCTTCAACGAGATTATTTCATTAGCGAAGTAATAACAAGGAAAGGACAATCAAAACGACGTGCTCATGGGAATGCAAGCGGTAGTACGTCGCTTTACCGATAAAGTAATTCGATGACGGTAAAGTAGATTTAAGCTTGCGAGTCGGTAATGAAGTATTCTATGGTGCAACGTTATCGACACGGCTCGATCGGTACATGCTTTAAGGGGCACTGTCCAGCGAATGCGATTATTAATATTTTTAATTATAACAATGTACGCGACTAAACGAAAAATAATAAACGATGAAACTTACCGCTTTTCGCTTGTCTTCTGAACTTAAAGAACTGTGACTTCGATGCCTAATGAGATCCATTACTTTGCTTACTGGATTCCGACTACTCTCCGAACCCGCTCTAGGCCTTCCACTCTGCTCCTTGCCTTCCTTGTGATCTTTGTGGTCCTTATGATCTTTGTGATGGTCCTTCTCGGTGTTCACGTCCACTGAGGAGCTTCCATGCGAGCCTCTGTACAGCGAATGCTAAATACAGAAAATAATGGTAAATTATAGTATTTATATTTTCCCACTAATTTCATACTTATGAGAGAAAGGAAATATGATGATTAAAAATATCTTTACCTGCACCGCGCTCTTCATGTTTGCAATAATACTGGGCTTTCTAGTCTTACTGGCGTCGGATTTACTCCTAGGCCGAAAAGCGTCGAAAAGGGCTGGCTTCCGAGTGGGGCTGGCCGTATCGTCACCGCTTCTCCTACGTTCTGTGCTATTACTACGACTGTTGCTACGACTAGTTGAACCGGAACGAGTGCCTGATGTCTTTCTGCCACCCTTGCCAGAGCTGGATGAGCTCGAAGCAGGTTCCAGTTGCTGAGGGAGAGGCGTAGATTTTCCGGAACTGGGAGCACTTCCCGTGGATGGTTTCCTGATGTTCCTCGAGTGCGAACCCCATGTTCCTGCAAGGACGTAATATTAAGCAGGATCCGCCTTCTACTCGTGCGATAACGACTAAAGAGACCGCGGAAGAACTTTTGGACATTCTTAGCTGTGAAAATCGCTGATAACGTGTCTGCTTAGTCTATAGACATATTATTATACTAACAAATGAGATGCTAAAAGAAAACTTGTCTTCGATTAAACCTGATACGTGTTTTCTAAAAAGCAATGATAAAAGGAACACTTACCAGCCCTCGGCCTGTGACCCTGATCTTGCGCACTCTTGTCGACATCCTCGGTTACGATCGTCGGCAACGGCTGTGAACCAAGCTCCTGAAAACAAGACAGCCCACAATTATTTATCGCCGTTCGATCAATCGTCGATAATAACAAACGTAAAATAATAAAATAATACCATCGAAAAGCAAAATAAACGCACGCATTTCTGGCGGTTATTATTCATGAAAAAAAAAGGCCACTGCACGCTACTGAGAATCCTCAAGACGATTTCTCCCTGAAGGGCAGCCGTCTAAAATACTTTCATATCTAGGAGAAACCTTCTATTTTATCAAACTCGTAGAATCATAGTGCTCCACCTCCGGTAATAACAAACATCTACAGTTCATTTTATGTCTTCGACCTAGATTCAAGTTTCCCTAGAACGAACGAGGTTTCAACACTCTCACACGTGATGCCGTAAGAAGAAAAAAAATCAATAATACTGTAGAATCCTCGTACCAAGAAAAAAAATCACCTAAAAATTTCCTCTTTCCAGGTCGAAGGTTAGGACATAGGATCCAAAGGTACCAAACACCGGAAGTACGATCTCCACGCCAGCATGCTTCCTGTCAAGGGTGCAGATAAAGTGTCACGAAGCCCAATACTTTTACGGGTACCTGGTAGTCACGTCGTAAGCTATTTATCTACCAGCTGAATATTCAACTGCGTGAACCATAATATACTCATAATGCGTAAGCAGTCCATACAAGAGTCAAACAAGCGAACGATGGTTTATTGACTGAATTTTTTTATTTACCTTGCTGGTTAAACGTGTTCGTCAACGAATCAATTTGCCTGAAGGGACTGGCTTGTTTTGACACTCCGGTTAGCCACATACATATATGTATACATATACCTACAACAGCGCGTGATAATGGCATTGGTCCGTATCACTTACCACTGAGTGGCTTATCATTTAATTAAGGTCAATTATAAGTATTTTATCTGGAGGACCGATGACGTTAATCGTCATCATCTTGTGTTCCAGACGGTTACCCGTCGGCTCGCTAATAACAACTAGCAATTATAATTGATATCCAGAGTTTTCGTAGAAGTCTACTCGAGTCGCTTACTTTACTTCGAGAGAGATAAAAAGAAACTCGAAAAAAAGATACATCAGATAAATAAACACAGTCACGCTCAAGTCCACTGCCTGACGTTACTCGTTACGGAATCCTAGGGAATTCGAATCAAGTAAGATGTTAGCCTTGGAATGCAGTTCTTGAAGAATTTTCAAGCAGAGATATAATCGTGAAAAGGAAGCTTTATTTCTCGCAACTGACCAGAGACGCCATCTATGTACTACAAGAGTCACGTGCCCGTCCGCTAGAAATAGAATTGCGTCTACGTTACGTCTCAACGGTTTCGTCGGCTGAGGTCATCGAAATTTGCCAAATTCAATTACGGCTCGTTGCGACGAGAGACGTTCGAGAGGATAAAATAATGGCAGAAAAATAAAAGAAATGACGTTTGTTACCTTTACGACGTTACCACCCAAATGAATAATCGTCTTTCCTTCGTATGGATAAGTGTCGTATCCAATGGTAAACATTTCCTTTTTTCACTGACAATTCACATTGGCTCGATCACGCAAAACTTCATCACGTTCAATTTTTAACCCACGATTTTGATATTATTTTTGTGACGCTTTCGACCCTGCCGTCGGACGCGAATTAAAATCTTGGCAAATTTGCAAACGTTCCCGTTGCCGTCGACGATACGAAATGAACTCTGGGTATCTCAAATTGCGGGTAGCTACGGCTGATAAAACAAGATGTTAAATGACACTTGGATTTAGCAAAGTCTGAACTAATGATAAGTTAAATGGAAAATTATCATCGTGGACAGAAAGAAATTGTTTACGGTACATTATTCTGTTACAATTATTGCACGTTAACGATAAAGCACATACTATTTTGACAATTATCAGAAAATCACAGGGTATAAATCCAAGTATATGATTCATCTGCGGGTTCAACCTCGACCCAGTTTTTGAGCATAGCGTAGAAAAAGGAAAACTATACGAAATGAACACAAAAAAAATTAATAAACTATAGTAAAATCTCGAATATACTGCGCTGCGTTATTAAGCAACTCGCAAGGGTCCAGGTATCATTCAAATTCATTTGCTCCATTGAACATAATTGACCAATACAAAGCAGCTGCCATTCGAGTGAATACATCGTACACTTCATAGTCAATGCAAAACGAAACATAATCGTTTTTTCCTTACAACAGAATTTTCTTTCATTTTCAAAATTACAGGCTTTTAAATATACCTTTTTTTTTACGTGCTATACGATCGATTAATCCGTATCAATGTTTATGCAATCAACCGAAACGTCGATCGCATTAACCCACGTGCACGTAAACGTGAATGCAAATAAGTACATGGACAAAACATAATTTGTCAGCATACAAATGTCAAAATTATATAGGTAATAGAAACTGGCACAGAACTACTGGGACGAGTAGCCTGTTACGTGAATTCTCGTTACGAACATAATCCGACATCAAAGATCATCAAGCTCGTAATCAGGATTAATTAAACCAGCCCTTCGCTCGTCAAACGATCGACTAACAAATTAAAATCAGGAGCAGGCCTTGTTAGAAAGAAAAAAAATAATTCTAGGAAGCTGCATTAGTATCTCCAAGAAATACAAAAAAAAAGTCCCTAGTCATCGAAAGAGATACAGTTAATTTGCCTAGGATTCACAGAGATTATAAGGAAAGGTCTGTGATTAACTGGGTTAACAGTGTTAATTAAAAATATACATTCTTTTTGTAGAAATAAATAAAGAAAGTCCCCATGGAACGACAATTATAATTTTCTGTTCTCGAATAACGATTCTGTGCTGGATCGTTTCTGCATAAATGAATAACTACTCCCAATCAAAATTCCAATATATACAAAGAGAAGGACCGAGACACTTTAATTAAAATGATTAGATTAGAAATTCGTGTGATAATCGCACAGTAACAAGCTTTCTCGATTATCATAACGTCTTCCTAAAAATATGGCGCACTAGAACCTGGTGCAAAAAAGGCCTTGCTCATTCCAATTGAGTGTCGTATACGGATAAAGTGAGTCTTGTAGATAATGATAACTGATGCATGATTATCTATAGTTGCCCCATAAAAGATTGTAAATGAAACATCCTGTACATCTCAATGGTATAAGGACACTCCATGTCCGATAATATTGACTAACGCCCATTTTCTTCGACGCGGTTCAATGCAAAAACTCGATTTAATTTTGCCATTAGCCAATCGGGCACTGGTATTTCGAAGATAAACGGAGTTTATGCATTGAACCGCTTTGAAGAAAACGGGCCTAAGTCCGTGTAACGATGTTTGACGATAACATTAAACGGTTGGTTAACGCGAAAAATTTACCCATCAAATTTTCGTATAATTTTCTTCGTCACAGCGCACTACTATGTTACACATGCCAATGATCCCTGCTTGTCCTTTTCGTTGTAGCGGATGATTAGCTTAATTTACAGAAAACACTTTGAACGCGAAGAATTTATCAATATATTTTTTAATGAAGGAAATGCAAGGTTTAATGACTCTGATTAAATCGACGCTACGCAGACTGGCGTTTGTTTTAACGTGCACGAGACTCCGCCGTTGCAACGACTGGGCATCGTCGCAGAACGCGATCTGCGGTAGCACTACGGGACGCTGGTGTTGTGGGTAAGAGATACCGTGTGTTCCAATAATACGTATCGGTGAACCTATTTTGTATACGCTGCAGCCAAACTGCATCGTCTGAACTCAATAGGCTGATGGATAATACTGATCGAGAGCTTTAGGGGCGCTCTCAGATGAAAGTAATACCGAATGGCAGACTGAATAGAGACTGTGGACTCCATTTTAGGAATACGATAGTTTGTAAAGAGAACATATTCCTGGAAGAATTTTAGTCTTGTTTGATCAGTATAAAAAAAAATGTAATTCAACTTAGAAAAAATTGGTTGGGAATGAAATACAGATATCTGATACTGGTGCATGAAAAATCGCTTAAGAGGATTTGGATTTGGAAATATTATTTTCGTCAAGTAAATTTCATCGGATGTGATGGCGAAACGAGAGCTGCACGAGGAAGAAATAACAAGATGCCACTGGGGATTCATCCCGGGCGAGTGCGTGTAAAATGGATCGTATGAGAAGGAACTACATAGATAACGGTGGGTAACAGCCATATCTTTTAAATTATGGTAGGGTCTCAATAACTGGCATTTACATCAGACGCCACTTTCTTGTCGAAACTGGTGGCAGCGTCGAGAACTAATATTTCCATGTTTTTTAGAGTATCAAATCCTACGATAAAATGTGACCTAGTTACGAAGTCAGCATAGAACGGAAATTGAAAGAAGAGAAAAAAGAATAAAGTCAAAACAACAGCCAGCTCTATAAAAAGCATGTAAAAACAAATAGGGAATAAGAGTAAAAAAAATACTGCAATTTTTTCGTTCCACATTAACCAATTATTTGAAATCACTTCTTTCATTCCTTTGTTCCTTATCTTTTTCATATATATACATAGGTATTTCCTCTCTCGTTTAGTTTTCTTGAAAGCACAGCAAATCGCCACCACGAAAGATACGCTTATTTTCCGTATAAAAAAAAACTCAAAGCAAATAACTTATTCATGCCTGACGCGAGACACTGTCTCTAGACGTCTTGAGAGTTTGTATAAATTAAATGTCTGTGGAGCTTTCATATATGTATGTATAAGTAAAGATATTGGAATTTCCAAAGAACAAACACGTAGCTCGAGGAATATTTAAACATACTATGATATAGGTATATACGGCGGCTTGAAAAATAATCGTAGAGGCACGACTTTATCTACACGTAGACACGATACGCGAGAAAGAACTTTACGTACCTTTCGTTGCCGATCATAAACTAAATCGTCTAAGGCCGACTCAGCACCTTCCTGAAGTGTTTTTAGGAAATAAGAAGCCTTGACTATCATTCTACTGTATCAAACCAATGGAACTTTTTCAAAGACCGAATAAGATGAAAATTATAATCAAAATTACCAGGCAACGCGATATCCGTCACAACATTCCTACGAAATTGAGTTCACAGAACGGTTTTCCGTCATGTTGATTTACGTGTTGTAAGTTGAGAGAGATTTAACAATGTCCATATATTCACACTAATAACACATAACGTTAACTCTCTTTGACTTTCGTATCACTAATTCACTTCTTAATTAAACATATTTCACTTCGTCATGTTTGACTTTTGACACTGTATAAACGCTACTACGCGACTGACAAACGACCTAGAGAGGAGAGTTTAACCATCAAAGTAACTGCAAGGCAAACGTAACGAATCCCTAGAAATTCACTGAAACTGGCTTCACGTGGCTAAACTATCGGTATATTTAGAGACGCAAAGATTGTATGAAAACAAGAGGCAATTTTTCTTCCAAAACAAAAAAAGCCAACGTGAAAAATGTGGACACGAACATCACGTGACGCAAGTGAGCGTACAAGGCGTCAGTAGAGTCACGCTTTGTCCCCACGTGCCGACGAATTTTCGAAGCACAAAGACCTCGTCTCACAATCAGGTATATCAATCGGAATGACCGACCCATACAACTTGAAAATCACAAAGCACGTTAATCCTCAGTAAACAAAGACACCTCGACTGTAACGTTGCTATTAAAAGTCCAACAAGACATGGCGAAATCTCAAAAGTAAAAAATTCAAGAGAGACGCAACGGAAGCGACACACTCCCCTTGATGTCAGGAGTACGACTACCTCCTGGAGTTCAGGGAATTCACGATAAAGGGGCGAGGGACGAAAGGGGAGGGAATCGAGGGTGACTTCAACCCTCCTTCCTTTTCCTATGGCCGTAATCCCAAGGGGGGACATGTGCCACTATCTCCAGCCCTGAGTTCCGTGCCAGAACTGTAACCATGGAAAATAGAGAAGATATAGGAGAGAAACTCTGACCTATATGGTGTTCAAGAACACGTGACATTGCATACATAAATTGAAGAGAAAAAAACGTTATTTCTTGGAATAGATATCAAAATGACATTCAGACACAACGTCATAATTGTCATGATTAATGATGAATAACTGTATCTGGACACCGTGTGTTATCAATATTTTCACCAGAAAATACTACAGTTTAATTCGAATATTCTGTAAAATGATTGACTGATTCGAGTATCTTAAGTCACGCGTCAATATCCGATGTTTTCACGGGAGCAAAAAGATTAAATTAAACAGATTACATGAAAAATGATCTACGCATATATTCTAAAGGCTAATGCTGCGTTTATTTTGGTACGTGCCATCAGTGCTTTGTCTATAGAATCTGTCCTGTCCCTCCTAATTTAAAAAGTAAGGAAAAACACTATGAGATAATAAATCAACAAAGCAATGTTTATAGATCCCCCATTGTGTTTTAGGATGTTTTCGACTATTTCCAACTGGTGCTATGGACAAGGGGGGCAGACAACTCACGAAACAAACCTACTAACTATGAATGTAACTGAGCAACTTCACAGAGGGTCGATGAGCCACCAAGGACAATTGTGCCTTCGTCCCTAACTGGACCAATCACGGTAGAGACGTCCAAGATTCGCAGATGCCACGAAAGTATATACAGTAATAGTATAAACGTTAGGGGATGATTGTGGTCGAGCAGGAAATAGGATGAGCTTATTACTCATTCTATTTGAGAACGTAGAACGTGGAAATTCAGGATAAAGGTGTACATTTAATTTAATGACACCATTTAAATGTACATAACCAGGAAGAGTCGTGATGAATGAACTACAGTCAATTTGTCCAACGTACATAAATTATCCTCTATAAATTTTACATTGGGAACACGTCAGACCTGTCATTCTACCTAAAAACTTCTTCATACACATGAATGGTAGCTGTTATGGAAAATTGTATCTAGAAACAATTGAATAAAAGGTCACGGTCTGTCGTTTCATAGTTCCTCGAATCGAACGAAGATACATTGAAATATTTTTGTATAAGGATGCCTTTAGCGATAGATCAATAGAAGTAGTACTCATTCGTCACCCGGAGTACTCCTAGAATGTGAAGTCTTTCTCGAAATGATGTCAGCAGCTCAAAGGAATTTGTACGACACAATAAAACTATACAAGCTCAGAAAGTATCGTGATATAAAATATCTCAAGCGATTATTACTGGATATAAGACGACCGAATGAATTCAGCAGTAAGATGGAACGCCCGGACATAATTCATGGGATATATTCTTTTTTTTACTTTGAATTACGAAATCAATGGCGCCAAACTCCCGACTCCGAGGATACTACGAAAATTTATTCGTTTCCGGAGCAAACAAATCACACCGCCAAGACGTTGTGCACGCGTCGAAGTACCATGTCGCTTTTTAAATAAAATTATTAAATAAAAAAATGTCACTCGGGCTACTTTTGACAGCCTCACAAATTTTGCTCTACACGTTATAGTATTTTGTACTTTTTTTTCTTGGCGTATATTAATTTCTATTTATTTTTGGAGGAAAGAAAAAATTTAATTATATCTAACCTTGTAAATTTGATGCTCGGGACAACGATCTAGTTGCGGCATCAAAGAATACTTTCTGACTCGGCTCGTTCTTAATATGGTTGTCATGACTGTTTATGTTAAGGTCGCGATAATCGAAATCGATCTACACCGATCGACGTCTCGGTACTGACTGAGACGTTACGAATTCCCGTAAAGGTGAGGTATCGTAATAAATTATCAGATTAAAGGAAGTCATTCATTTCGATATGCACACGCGAACGTATATATACATAGCTGTATACGCTGATCAGTCTTTGTCGAATGATATCATTTGCTGCGAAAGCCAAATCAGTTTGATCGTATTATAAGATTGAGATTACGGGTAACATTGCCTTCAGTGCGGGTACCAAGTTTCAAGTTAAACGAAGAGGAGGAACCAGGTGAAGAACACGTCCCGTTAGCAGAATCCGACGAATGGGCGTCACTTGGCACTTGGCTCATCGACTTTTCGTGGAAATCGGTTAACGCCTGAAATCATGGGCATCACTAAAGTGCACAACACTATTTCAGTTTAAAGCGAAAATATTTTCAATATCTCATACCGTTGGTAGCTTGTCAAATGTCGAGGATCCTAAATCTCGAACTTGATAGGGATGATTTTTCTTAGACGAGCCGTATCGTTTTCACGTATTAATAAATAATAGCGTCATAGAGTATAATCATGAGTGTTATCAGTACTAACTGTTAATTAAATAAACAAACCTCCAGTCAGGAGTAATGTAAATGTCATCGGTGCGAGATTCTTAGAATAGCCATGACTGATAACGCGATAAAAATTCATAGATAGAACATTTTTAATTAGTCCTCAATGATGAGCTGCGATACGGAAGATAATAGAGTTCAAGAATAACGCTGCAATTTCGAAGGTAGAAGAGAAGAGCTTCAAAACGAAAAAAAGTACGTGTATAAAAGGTGTGACAACTGTTTCGTCCCGAAGAACTGAATTTCTGTTCGTAGTTCACGATTATTCCGCAAGATGGCAAACTTGTATCGCGATGGTAGCGCCATCTCTTGGAAGCACTCTTAAAAGCTTTATGCAACTGCTAAGCCGATAATGTAGAAAGGTGAGAGGATGAGAAGAAGCACGTGGCTCTCAGCATACCGTAAATAATCGATAGAGCCTTAACCCTAACGTCAGTGTTGTTCATACGAGAGATTGTCCTACCTGCCGCCATGTAAAACTGGACAAATTTAGAACTTCAACACCAGCTACAACTTCACTACGAATACAATATAAATGGAACGTCCGCCATTATTGATTTTACTGCGATTTACACGATAGTCATTCTGCCAGTGTAACAAAAAAATTATGCACGCAACGGGCTTGCAGTCTTATCAGAACGTTCCAAAGGGATTAGGACACTAATTTTAGGGTAACAGAACACGCAGGACGTAGTTCTGAAAGTACGCAATCTAACCTAAATCCACAATCTTCTATCCGTTCATAGACTTCTTATCTTAATTTCACATATTACCTAAATCTAGCGACTTTCAACTCCAGAATAAAGAATGAACATCACAAACTTCTCTTAACGCTTGCACATACATATACATATATTGATTAAAGGCGTGTCATGAAAGTATACGAGTTCTTACGGATCGTATTGGAATCCAAAATTCCATCTCAAAGACCAATGAAATCAAAGCTTCTGGGGTATAAGACAAGCATTGGATGTGTGCCAAGGATAGAAGAAACGTTAGGAACAAAAGTTGCAAAAAAAAAGGCGCTGTCAAATGAATCTTACGTAAGCATACGTTATACGCGCAAAGTACAGATACCGTACACTGCAATAAACTTGATAAAACAACCAATAACACTATAATCGTGCCACATGAAATTCAACCCCCTTATTCCTTTTATAATCGCGCTTATCGCTCTATAACGGTCACGCTTGGCAAGGAGCGTTACCTTCTTGTTTACGGAAGTTCGTGCTTACTATGTGCAAGAGGTAAGAGGTTCTAACGTGGCCTCCCAGTGGAATCCCGACAGGCGAATCTTTGCGGGACTGGCACCGGTACACTCTATTCCAAGGATATAACCAGAAAGTAAATATATCCATTCATCCACGTAGATAATTTTGGCTAAAATACCAGAGTTCATCATTACTACAAAGTAAACACATGGACTTTTACGGCTCTGTGTCGATTTCTATTTCTAGGCGATTATCCAAATTGCACGTATCAACTGTATTAATGTTCACCTTTGCACTGTCATCCCATAGAAATTAATGTGAACGACGCTATATAATTTGTCGTGGGATCAAAATCGAAGCAACGACGAAATCAGTGAAAATTTCATGAGGTATAGATTCTACGTTGATCGACAGAATGGAGGATCCCGTTGTTATGTAATTCTTCCTAAAGGCACGTGTAGGTGACTATGTGAACGCGTAAAAAGTTCACGACGTATACCAGATAACGGTATTTACCGTAGAAACGTGTTACGCGAGTTGCCTGACAAGTAATAACAGACTCAAGCGTATCTTTAATAGAATACCATTGAGAAGTAGTACCACCGAGTATTAAGAGAGCCTCGAAAATAACGATAATTTTAATGACAAGTAGATTATTGTCATCGTGTAAAGGCAACACTGCGTTACGAATACCGTGCGTGTTTGCATGGAATAATTTTTTTGCTATTAATAAAACTAATAACTCTACAGTAACTAGGACACAGATTTTACGAATAACGACTTCGTATCTCACAATTAGTCTGGCATTTACTATGAAAATATTTTAGGACATCCTAGGATCACTCCTAAGCCGCAGAATGGTGACGTGATTTAGTATTCTATTTACGTTAAGAAAAACAGCCACGACAATGGACAGTTGAATACTTTCATACACAGTAGAACTAGGACGATCGCGTCTCACGTACTTGCACACTAGGTAGATACGCAGTACGTACCTAATACGGGCGTATTAGCTAACTAACTCAATTGGCTCGTGCTCTCACTTAATCCATACGGCGGTATAGTCAGGCTAGGAAGTTCGATTGTACGGTAAAGTTTGGACGAGTTTAAAATCGCACGGTAGCGAGTGTGAACGATTAAATTATTTTTCGATGTGGATCGATAGTTCCGATGTGGAAGTTAGGAAGCTAATAGTGCGATTCTTCGAAGCGTTGATAATCCTCTGAATAATTGCGACATTGGCCACACCTCGTTCGTAACGCGTAACAACGTCAGTCCTCGTGCTCGCCCACGCGAGTAGATTGCGAAATCCTGAGTGATTTGATAATTTAGTTCCTTTTTTTCTTTGCAATTAATGTCATCTCTTTTGACGTTATTAAATTATATTGACCTCAGAACCAACGGCTGTCCGACAGAATAAGAACATTTGCTCGGAACTGACGTGTCTGTTATGTGTTATGAAAAGAACCTGGTTACCAATGTTCCTTAAAAGTTTCACCTAACAAATTCACCCAGCATATAAAAATACACGATGGTCGCTTTCGCACATTGGAGGTCGAGCGTTCCTCCTGTTTGCGATGAATTCGCGACTCGCTACGCACAGCCGGGTTTGGCGACCTCGTTTCGCAAGAGTTCGGACTGGATGGTGCGGAGGTGGTGGATTACGAGGAGTAGGTGGTCGTGATCTCGTAGATGGAGAGTGTGGTGGTAAGAAGTATCTGAAAGGAAACATGAACTCCATGTAAAAGTGGCAACGGGACTGGTAAACAAATTTACTCGAGGAATCTGTTAATTAATGCAATTAGACATGCTTTCGAGATGTTCATGGAAAAGGAGGACGAGGAACGGCTAACAAAGACTCCCCCGAGGGTGTAATACCAAATCAATGAGAGCTATCGCCAGATCGAGTTCTCTATGAAAGTTCGGCTACTTAAGGCGCATACTCATGCATCGCAGCGATAACAACCATCCGATCCGGGACGTGAACCCGAGATCACGGAACCGCGACGAGATGTAGTCAGCAATAATGAATTGCGTTCCTGGACTCGGACGAGTCTGGAGAACGTTCAGCTGTAGCGGTTTAATTATCACTATGTTTCTATATAACGCACAAGCCTGGCTTCCTAGATTTCGTTATCGACGGACCTTGATATATATATACATATATATTTACTAGCTGCGATTCTCTAAGGTAGTGATTCTAACGAATTCCATGGTGCCCCATGACTTGGGTCTTCGCTACTGGATACCAATTATCTTTGGAATTGCTTGATCAATCTTGAACTTCCGAGCGAGACCCTCTTCGTGGACGTCTTAGGGACTGTCATTTGCAAGATTTATAAGAGTTCTAAAGGAAACTAAACTACGGTTGTCACTCTTCTCTAACGTTACACTAAATTTGTTTAAGTTGGCAACGCCGAATGATGCTCCCCTGCTCGTAGCAGCTGGCCAAGTGTCGATAAGATTCTCATAATCGGAGATAATTTTTTCATATTCCTTGTATACTCCGTATTCTTGAATCGTTTAAAGTCCGGATTATCCTCCTTGGAGACTCACCCTTCGTTTACGTTCCTGGACAAAGTCCACTCGGCGTATCCAGATCTCATCAGTGGAATCATAGTCGAGGGTACTCGAGCTACTGGCTTGACTCTTCATCTCAATAAGACTGGAATCGAAGAATCTCTTGTCCAAGTGTGGGCTGGGCAGAGGACTCGTCCTGGAGAAGGTCATGCTGTTCGAGTAGGTGGGCGGATCCGTGGCTGGAAATGTCATTCCAGACCCAGCAGTGTGTCTCCTACGTAGAGGCGGCTTGGTGGATGTTGGTGATGTTACTGTTGACGTAGTGAAACGAGACGCAGTCGTGGTAGGAGGAGCTCGGGACTCCGACGCTGTTGATTTTTGATCAATCTTTTCAGAGCTTGATTTTTCGGAGGACGAGGGACTCGAGGCTTTCGAAGGCACGTTATCCGACTTCTCCTGGGACTCCTGTGCGCTGACTGCTTCCTTTTTAATCTCGACGCTCGTATCAGCTGTAGTGCTCTCCACGTTTTTACCTGAAATCATGAATTCCTCTAATGAGACGCTTTTCAGATTACTCGATGGAGCAGAGATAATAAAATACATATGAAAGAAGACTAATGCTCGGAGATTAAATTCACCGCCAGATAAATCTACGCCAGCTGTCGTTCCAAGTAAAAATTCAATTTCCTGACTCGTCAAAGACGCGGCCAGTGACGGAGAATGAAGAGCGAGAGTAGAAGAAGATGGAACGAGGATAAAAAGTTAAAGAAAAGAAAAGATTGAGATGAAATCGTTGAAAACGAGATGGATGCCAAGAGTCTTCTAGGTTCGTCACGCAGAAACTTTAATTCATTTTTAAGTACGAGTCACCGGTATTCTTGACTCTCCGCGTACGCGTTCATTGCCTCAATCGCATACAAAGGACTCCTTGTTCCCACCCGCCTGAAATTGACACTCGATTAGGCACCAAGGCCAGATACTTCAACGTTCCGGCAGATCAGAGTATGAAAATTACAGCTGTCAGTATAAATATAGGAAACCTAATTCTTCATTACGCCAAGAGTAGTCGAATTACTATTAAATTCAAATAAAAGTCCCAACTATTCCCATACAAATTTTAATGCCATACAATAATACGTAACGTACTGAAAAATCTAACGAGCAACGCGTCAGCTTCCGCCCGAAGGTTCGACATCCGCGATCAAACCAATTGGCCGCGACTCCATTTGTCGCGAATCAAAATTATAAATAGAAAGTTATTAGCCAAGTGGAGTGACTTTGCACGCATATTCGACTGTTGCCAACCGAAGCCAAACCACTGGACGCGTAAGCTAATCTTAGATCCATTGCACATATATTCATAATAGCATCCTGCATAGCGTGGGTTTAATATCGGAACTGGTATTTCGAAATTCAGTGTCTGTGAAATTCAGGTGTCTGAATGATATCGCAGCCGATTTTCAATCCGTATTACATTACGTACGAGATACGTATTAATTCCACAAATAATTCGTTCAACGCCTACGCACATTTTTGTGGAATAGAATTCTCGCATCGAGCAGTACCATGGGCGTTGTCATATCTACCACCTTCGTTAGGTTGTTTCGTACTGAAATTACTGTTCTACTTCCGCTACAGTCAGGACGGAGCCTACGGACGAAGGTACAGGGCGCGGCGAATCGATAAATCGTAGAGAAAAAAAATACACGAGTAAACTACGTAAGATCAATTTAAGTTACGAAAATATAAAAAAAAGTCATATCAAAAGGCCAGGAGAATCTTGATGGAAACATTGAAAACTCGTCAACAATATCGGCCGTCACCATCGTGTCCATGGCACGATTTGTATATTCAGACATTGCATAGTAAAACTAGTAGTGCCTATACGAGTGTCTACCTACGTAACGGTAAATGTCATTTTTTTAGCTGAGTGAATATACAACTACCGCAAGCTATGTTAACGAACAGAAATCTATAGTTATACAATATTTCGCCTCTGCAAAAAAGCATTTCGCTTTATGCTCAGAAATATTCAGAAAAATTTTATGCTGCAAAAACTTGAAGATACATTTTTTCTCGATTTCAATTTTCATGCGTCAGTCAACGTCAGCCTTGTGCGGACTTACAAAGAATTGTAAATTAACTGTGGATGCAAATGGACTTGTACTTTTTTTTTATCAATCTAAGATAGAATGTTCACGGAGTCCTCTTTTTTTGGAAATAACACAGCTATCATCTACCAACAAGGTAAAATTTCCATTAGCCGAAAATCAGAGTTTGTTGGTCTCGAAAATTGAGTTTCCCCAGGGTATAATGAGACCTCCTTCAAGCTAACAGCCCCGCAGAATAAACAACTCGATAAAAGACTTATATCCTGATGCGCAATTCTTTTTTGGGCCATACTGGAATAAAAAGGAGGTTGTATGTAAAAATATACATTGATCTGGGTAGCACGAAACTTATAGTATGTGAAAGACTCGAAAATTACGAAACCTGAAATTTTAAATAGATTATCCAATCAACCTAAGGTGGACTGATTTTCGTCAAACGATCAATCAAAATGAAATAACATAGGTACTTTTATCGTTAAAACCGTCTTGAATTCACATGTAGTTCCACGTTTCTATGACTATTTTTTTGTATTTTAGGTTATGGCCGTCAATACGCCACATTGGATTGAGCTTAAAACGAGCCTTGAATTACGATGTAGCTCGAAGGAGACTATAACGAGTGAGTTAAGAGAAAAGTGAAAGAAGAAAAAAAGAAGCATACCCTCTTCAGTCTCGTATTCGTCCTCTTCGCGGCATTCCGATAATCGCCTGCCCCAGGGATAAGGACTGTGTGTCTGATTTCTGGATGGCAGCCGATTGACATGAGATAGAAAATAATGGTGGAAGAAGCTATCGACGCCCTCGGATTCCTCGCCGGAGCATTGCAGCATATCCTTTAGGGCTGCCAAGGAGGTAATGGTGTTGTAATTAATAGCGGATATGAGGTCGTCCTCGATATCACTGTCATCGGTGGTATCCTCGTTCTTAGGCTCTTCTTTGGTCTCGATTGGTTGAGGAGCAACTTCAGGTTTCGACGGTTCCGTCTTCTCCTCGGAAGTCGTGTCAGACTCGTCATCCGAAGTCGTGGTAGAGGAAGTCGTGGTCGAGGACTCATCGTCACGTTTCTCATCCGGTTTCTCTTTGCTTTCCTCCTCGTCCGAGCCCTTGCCCTCGTCCTCATCAAGATCCTCCGACATCTTCTTCGCGAGCTTGGTACCCTCGATGCTCTCCTTGCTATCCGCCGTACTCATGTTCGTATCCTTGGAGTCCTTATGATCCTCGTTCTTCATATTCTCCTCCCTGATATCCTGACCAGCGTCCACGCTCCGCATCTCGAAGAGGAGCCGGTTGTCGCTTTGCTGGTTGCACTCATCGGTCAGCTTCTTATTATCGGCACTCTCCATCTATGTATCCTGAAAGGAACGAAACAAAGATTTTATTATTAAAAAAATTTTTCTTTCACATAAAACAGGCAATAACGTTAACTTTATGAATTCTAAACTGGCAACATTCTAATTGGGATCAAATTCATTCCAACTTTGTAATTAACTCTTTCGTGTCACTTTAACGAGAACCAGGTCCCTTCTCATAAGGTTTAACGAAGGCCAATTGTAAGTCACAGAAACGGAGCGTTAACGGAACCCTTACGAAGATACGGAAGATGATTATTAGCATGAAGGACTGCCTGAAAGGAATGAAGGCCAATGCCAGGAATTACGTGGATTCTCGAATAACCTATCGAATTCGGTGATTCCGATTAGTGAGGTTAGGATACTCCGTTATGTTATCGATCTTGCAATCATAAACAGTATCCAGGAAAATCGTTTGCTGGAATAATACAAGAGCTAATTTCTAACGGGAATTCCGCTTGCTGTGAGTACTACGAACGAATGGATAGAACACGGATGCGTTGAGATGTCGACCTTGAAAACATTCAATGAAATAGGTTAGCTTGCTGAAGCTGAGTCAAACCGGTGAAAAGGCTGTGGTTTTATATATTTCAGAAAAGGAGATTCCCTGTACACTCAGCAGGATCCCTCCTGCGCAATATTTATTATTCAGGGTGAAAAACCTCTTTTTCGCATAATTGGCACAGGGTGTACCAAGACTCCTCAGCTATTCATTGCACGTCAGAGAAGCTGCAGCTCCTTTTATGTAGCTCTGGCCTAATCATTAAAGCTGCGAAAATAAACGTTCCCAAGAACCCAGCTCTCGCTAGACCAACGGCAAAGACTTCCGCTAACATTTTTTTCAATACGACGGTCCCAGAGCGACTCTTTCTGCAAATACTTCATTAGGATTCCTCGTGTACGATCGTCTCGACTTGACTGGCCATTGCTCTGACGCGGTACTCCATGACTGACGTAACTTTTTGTTTTGCTGACCCTAAAACTTTTATTGGTTCCATGTTCAGAAGTGGCCATATGTCGTTGCTGGGGACGCGCTACGCCGAAAAAGTCGTTAACAATTTCTGGTCCGCGTCCAATACATACAACCAGCGACTAGTTTTTCGTGAAAAAAAAAATGCTTCGTATCCATGGAAGATAAGAGGTTCCACCATTTTGTAAGATCGTCAAAAGATAAAGAGCGAACGTGTTGCAAAAGCAACTCCTTGTACCGTGAACGTGGTCAACGTATGAAATTGTTCGAAAAGCCGGATTTAATTGTCCGAAGTGTCGATAGGACGAAATCCAGTGTCAAAGGAGCCTTGAGAAGCGGCTTAAGAATTAACAACAATATAATTGCCTTCCATTAATTCCTCGTAAATGCCCAGTCACCGATCCGATGCAACCGCAAGATTTTTCCAGCGTCGATTAAGGATCGCACACGTCTAATACATACGTTACCGATGCAGCTGGTGTAACAATATGGCGAGCCAAGCCGAAAGGATGCTTCACACGGCTTATTATAGTAATGACGAAAGAATCCATATGCTATAGTTCAGCGAGCGAGACGCTCTGTTTGTATAACGATATATGCACACGTACGTTGGACTATTGGCGCAATGCGGTAAGTTCGCCCTCTATTTCATGACCGTGGAGACGCAGTCAAATGTATGCGGCGGTGTGCCATTCTAGCCACTCTAGCCACGCTAGGCAAAGAAGAGAGCAGGAAGAATGCGACAAATGCTGCTAGTTGACGCCACTCGTATCAGATCGATATACTATACCAGACCAAGTATAATCCTATAGTATACGATGAACTTCGGACGCGATCGTATTGGCTCGTGCTTTTCCGTTCACTTTCGAATGAAGCGTATTGCTAATGCTACACTGTGCACGTATCCACTTTCCAAGAAGGTGCGTGCATCGCGCACGTTTTCGTGAATCCCTTTGCAGGCGAACTGCCGCGTTTATCGATCGAATCGACAGAGTACGTTCACCCTTAGACCTTTTCTGTATAAGGGTGTATATGGAAAACCTATTCTAGTTGTTGTCTGTACTACGGGTGTTTATATATAGAACTATTCAGTTGAATGGCACCGTTTAGATTTTACAGCTGCCACGACAGTACTTTTTCGTGACATTTGTAAATATTGGAAATCTCAAAAGTTACAGGGAAGCTACATTCAAGATTCGTTATTGAAGATATTCATATTCTTCGATAGACAGATTACGGAGGAGGGGTTTATTAATTTTAATCTAAACATTTTTCGTCTTTTCCTATATCGCCCGTGAGCGCGAGAAAGACGGACTTATCGAGGTTTACGTGTGTCAGAGAGAGACAGGCATATCGGAAACCCTAATCACAGGTCATCCTTCTTCGATTTCGCTATACTAACAATCTACTATTACACGATGATTTTCTATGGGTTTGAGATATTTGAATAACAGTATAGGGGAAATGTGTCCAAGATGTCACACATTTTTCCTTGTTATTCCCAATTCCGTCTCCGACACTGTTTCCCTACTTTCGATTGGTCATAGCAACTCTTTGGTTGTCAAAACAATTATTTTTAAATCTTATTGTCAATTCTAGTGGAACAGTCTCTACGTTCGATTATCTAATAAAAAATATATTCCTTCTCAGACAGATAGTGATTAAGCACAGTCACCAATCGCAAGGATTGATTGCGTCTGTACGCTTATGCAATTCTCCAATTGAGATTGGAAAATTACACAATTTTCCCTGTGCAAGGTCCCTAAATGCCATTTAGCCAAATCGATTGTATGGCAGTTGTCAAATCCAACCGGTGCGTTTGAGCTAAACGGCACTGAAACAGCAATACGGATACAATACAGCAATAGCATGCAATACAGTGTCCGTACCAGATACGCGATAAATTCGAATAAATGGAGCGCGTCGTCAGTTGGTCACTTACTAAGCTTTGAGAATGACTTGACATTGTCAACGTACTACGGGACACAACGTTTTTCAGAAGGGAAAAAAGAAAACGGGAAAAAAAAAGAAAAAGACGTATATCAACAGCAAGTCATTTCACTTGATTAAAACGTACAGTATACTCGACTTAATCAGTTGTACCTTCGTTGATCGATAGTGCATTTTTGATAACTTGACGATAAACTAGATTACCACGTGTATGTCTATCGAAACAGATTGCAGGAAGTCTTCGTAATATTCCGCATAAATGAGACTGGTGGCTAGAGAAAAGGTTTCGTTAGGTTTGGAGAAAAAGAAATAGGAATAGAAAAATATTTCCTTGAAAATTGTCGAATTCTACGAACACCCCGTATACTGCTTCCTATACGTGCTAGTCGTAGAGGATTGGCCGAGGTCCAAAATAATGGCGCAAATCTTGTTTACCGTAGTTCACTACAACAACACGCATGACGTAAGGAACTTTTAATTAAAGCAAGTTGGACACATCACCGATAAGACTATCCGATAGCACGAAGTTATCAAAGCAGTCGAAGTCTTTTCTCTTGTATTATATTTCTTTCTGCATCATCCACGTAATTCCAGACTCGCGTACAGGCAAATCGAAAATCCGCGCACCTGTTGAGCATTTATCACGCTATCTCTCTCTTATCCATTCAAAGGGCTCGTCCTTGTAGCTTTCGACTTTACTGATACAACGGTCAATTAACACGAAAGATTCCCATCGAAGGTTCATCCCTCGAGTGTCAAATTAAAATAGAAAAATCTGACCGGGAATGTCGCGAAGAATGAAGGTTATCAAATTTTTACGAAACTTGACGTCTCAAAGTTTTTGAGCTCGTTGAAATCGAATCGGATTTCACATTTTGAAAATTCAAAATGCATCAAATATCCAAATGCACGAAAATTTTCTGATTTCTTCCGGGGACCACGTTCTGCGTCGTTATTGCAAATAATGTTCGTTAGAGTATAAAAAATGATATACTTATTGAAGAATCCAAACATAATAATCCGACAATTTTTAATTTTGAAAAACTAACGCCAGTTTCGCACACGGCACCTCAAAAGTCCAAAGACAAAGTTTCAGGAAAATCGAAATGGTTTAAAAATATCGTTTCTTTTTTTACGATCAGCTTTTATCGACATGTGACACACTCCTGGCCAGTTTTAGGGTTTGTCAATATATGCGTTAGTGACACTCAAGGAGTTAAGAGCTGAGTATATCGCGCGAGAGTTCTCGTGCACTCTCTGTACAGTCATAGCAATACTAATAATGCGATAAAAGATTAAAATAAAATAACATAAAGATAGAGAAGACATGTAAAAATCGATATACGAATACATATGCCATACATACTAAATAAGAAAAATAATCACGACCAGTCAGTTATGATAAGATTATCAGATACTATTATCTGCAATAAAAAATGCTATCTTTACTGTAATTCGCATGTATACGTACTGTAAGAAGATGGACAGCTCAATCTTAATAGTCATGAATAACTAGAATGACTGGTTGCAGGTTCGCTTTGCGGTGCACGTACAAGTTACAGCCACAAAGCGTATGTGATGTACGTAAAGACGCGTTCTCATGCGAGATTCGTATGCGCGTGTGTATACTATATATATGTATATCAAATGCCTTGCGGGTCTCACCCGCGGCCTAGTAATACTCGTTGACATTGGAAGCAAACAGCTGATCCAAGGCCAAC
>JARQTI010000415.1:3269875-3307400 GCA_030142655.1 Trachelus tabidus | reverse complement strand
CAAATGCCTTGCGGGTCTCACCCGCGGCCTAGTAATACTCGTTGACATTGGAAGCAAACAGCTGATCCAAGGCCAACGCCCACTATTGTACCTACATACGATAATGCCGCAACGAGTATTCAGCGTATACAACCTGTGTTATAATCTCTAGCAGTATATTTTTATCGCTATACATATATATATATACAAACACACACACATATAATATTAAAACTGGATTAAGATACAGGATATAATAGTGTTGTTAACGTGTACTTGGAGAAAGTAGCGAATCTTATCGGACGTATAATAATAATATAATCTTATCTATGTATCCAAGGCGACCACGAAAAATACCTAATGCTCGAATAAAACTTTGAAAATGAATAAAATTACGGTGCACTATTTCTAAGAGAAGACCGTGGTAAATGACGAATTTAATTTATATACGTATGTGCATACGTAGATTGGTATATAAGCAGGGTCTTCGGAGTTATTAGTAACAGAATATGCACAGATGTAATTTCTTATGAAAAAACATTCATTAAAGATATATTTCGTTGATTGGTCGAACGAATGATACCTTATTATAACGAAGAACGCAAGTATATTCCGACACGTATATTCAGGCTGTTTTTCAAAATTTCTGTAACCTCGTGATAGATCCTTGCCAACTAATTAACCCTGTGTCACACGTGATTATAGAAGCTGCCAATTAGAGATATTCACTATAAACATCTCTGCGGATCAAATTGATCGTTCGTATTCATGGAACAGTGTTTGAGTGAGTCTGTTGAAAAGGGAAGTTTTAATTAGTACAGAGCCGTTGATTGAACAGAATTATAATGAAATACAAAGCAAAACAATGAACAATCAAAGCTGAATTACTGGTCGACTAAAAATGTAACCGCGAATTATGAAAAATTCAATCGAACAATTCCGTCACGAAAAATCGCGTCGTTACTTTTGCGGTACTAGAAATTAAAAAATTTTCCGCTAGAGGCAGTGCCAGTCAGACACTCCCCATTTCGAGTACTGTTTCGTATATAAAGGGGTGCACTAAGTGGGAGCTCTCATTCCTCTAATGGTCTGTTTCTCCGTAAGAATATCGAACGCACAAGTCATAAACCAACTTCCTCTTTCTTTTATTAGTATGCAAGCGAGACGAGGCGTTTATCGATGCCCCAATACACCGATCTTCCAAGAGCGATATTCACTGACACCAAAGATTCTGTACGGAGCTTGACATTTAATATAAATACGTGGCACATTTAAAACAGAAGTAAAAAACCTGCAAAACAGCTACTCCACACCGCGCGCGCAACTACCACAATAATAAACGTACAGATTCTTCTACACAAGTCAAAGCAAGCGTCTTCGTTTATGCATAGAGTCTCTAGTTCTACGACAAACAAATGTCTCTCTCGTCTCTTTTACGGTGAACCGTGACTATCGGCGCGAGATCGAGAGCACTCGTCAGACTGGAAAAGACGTCGTGACGCTCGTTAACTCGTCAGCGATCTTCGCGTCGCTTGGCAATATTCTTTCGATTCGTACACGACTTCACGAAAGCGCACAAGCTCGCAGATCGAAGAGAGAGTAACTTATGTAAAATTTCTCTTTACTCCGCCAATTTACTTTCTCTCGTAGCGTCCGACTAGATTATCGTTACGTCCGACGACAATAACCACAAATAAACAAACTGCACTGGAAATCCAAGTGTTTCGTGAACTGTGTGTTGTTCCCTATCCTTTTTGCGGTAGTCGCTTTAAAAGATACTCAAAATTCTTCTGCTCTTACGATGTAATACATGGGAATCAGAAACACGTGTTTAATAAATTGACTACCGCAGAAAGGATAGGGAATAATAAAACTTCAAAAAACACTTGGGACTCGCAGTGTATTCGCTATTGCTCTCGTAACGTAATCTGCAATTTCTGAAACACGTGACATGTCACACGGATTCTACTAGCCCAGACAGTTCTGCGCGCAATATGTATAATAAAGCGTGTAGTATACTTGAATAAAAGCTCCTCCGGAACGCACGTCACGCGGTGTCGCTACAAAATGGGGGTAAAAACCCTGAACGCAGCTAAAATTTTCCAATGAATGGATCTCGCAAAGTCGTTACATATGTATGTACAGATTTATACGCTGATACGTAACGATCGCAGATACGATAGTATGTGCGATTGACGAACGTGGAAAATATGCAGGATACCCATACTGCACGTAATTCCTAGGATGCTGGGCTGCTGGATTCACTGGAATTGTCAAGTTCACTCGATATAATTTCCACGGTACTAAACAGTTAATGGTACCTGCACATATATGTCTGTATGCACTTAAAAGAAGTATTTCCACTAGGAATCTCCGTACGCAACAACTATGCCGCTGTCACGGTCGTTCAGAATTCACATTAGGCTGAATAAGAACCTCGTGAAGTTAATCGAGCGTTTAGCTCACAATTAACGTTAGTGTCACGAGGCAGAGTGTTCGTTAGTGTACATAGTTATTCCGCGAAGAGGATGATTTTACTGATATATTGCGAACAGATATCGATCTCCGCGCTGTCACGTGTACTCGCAACGCTGCGTCCCAGGGAGGGCACGCAGACTGTATAAAGGACTAGAAACGAATCAGTGGAATTGTATCGATCGGACTATTTGATTTTGACACGAAGCCGCCGCTTCTTGCAATGCAGATGTGAAAAATGCTTGAATATCTTGTCAATTAAATATCGACTTAAAAAAAATACTTTCCGATCGAGCGTTGATCCTATAATCCTTGGCGGCATTGATCTCCCAAGGGAATCCTCAAGTCAGCGAAAAACGAGCAACCGGTATATTACCATTTTTTTCAATGGAAACGTCTAAAGTGATAATTTTAGGCGAAGGAATGCTTCTTCAACTTTTTTTAAAAATAAAAATAAAATATTCTCACCGAAACATGAACCAGCTGATAAAAGATAAGGCGGCAAGACTATCGGCAGACTTTTAGTCTCCGTATGCATAAGCTGCAGAGTCAATTGCTGACTTTGATCCATTTTCTTGAGGCTTGAGTTGACTCCTTTTTTTTTTAAATCTCTAACGGCAGAAATTACGTCTCGTCACGCCTACTCGAGGACAATTACCAGATAATCGTAAATTTAACATTCAGCGCGCTATCGAGCTCTCCCGTTTGGTATTCGCGAGGATTGTCATAGCGATTCACGGCCATTCGCGGGTCGAGCGGGAAGTGGCGCGATAACGTACGTGAGATAAAGAGTGAAGAGGCATTTTTCTTTTTCTTTGTTTCTGTCGTAAGCTGCGCGATGACTTCGGTATCAGGCGTCGCTACTCGCGTAGTCTTTCCTGAAAACAGCTGATTCGTGGAATACCGGAACTACCGAGTGAAGTTAGCGATTAGCTGGATGACCGAATTTATTTATGACATGAAAAATTCATACCGATAACAGACTTTTTGAAATGGTGTTGCGAAATAAAAAAATTCCTTTATAAATCCGGCGATCGCGTTGACGATACGAAGATCCGTTTTACTTTCTATCGATCAGTTTTATCGAATCGATATCAATGCGTTTATTACGAATAAAAAAAAACAATACTCGGTTAAAGATATCGAATAGAATAAACATATTACTGCTCGAGAGTGAATGTATTCTGTACGACCTAGATTCCTTAGATTAGCCAATTCTTCATCTGGCACTCAGCCTCTTCGATACGATCGAACAATCCCTGATTCCTAATTGATTTCTTTAAATTTTTCATTGCTCCCGAAATGTTGCTCGGTAAAATTAGATATTTTTACGATTCTTCGTCATTCGCTATACCTACACGTATTTGAGCACTGTCGGAGAATTCGCGAGTACCTCCCGAGGTCATAGTCACACATGCTGCATACATTTGGCAAATTTAGCTTTTCAGCAGGAAAAAGGAAAAAATAAATAAAATGACAATCAGAATAAAAACTGCTAAGTTACCGGTAGCTCAGTACTTTTTATACTGATTGTCATTTTATTTTTTTGTCATAATCGATCGAACAGTCGATCGAACCAGAAGGCATTATACCTGGTTGCCAACTCACTTCACGTTCCTACGGGCGTTTCGAAATTTAATTAATTCTTTAGTCGTGTAACAGGGAGCGCCGTACAACTTCGCAACAGTCAACCAGGACTTCGCGATACAACCGCCAATACCGTTTACCCTACTCCACTCGCCTAGACGATGTAAGACGTTACACGGAATTACCTAGTAAGATTAGTTTTGTAAAAAGCACACTGAAGCTCTGGCCAATTTTTATTTATGTCACAAAGAAATATGTTTCACGCGAACTGTCGTGTGTATATTACAAATATAACACTGATTGTCATACTGACTCACGCAGTTACTCACAGTCGTGTACGGCGCGACACAAACTCAAGGCACGTCCTGTATATGCCCAACGTACCCGAGACGTATCGGTAGTGCGCAAGCACGTGGCTTCTGACGTTTTGTAATGGAGCGCTTAAAATGTCAACGAGCGAGCACTTGTCGGTACGCAAATTAAATCTAGAGTTACACGCTGCCTCGATCAAGATGCTTCTAATTCTGTCTAACGAAGTAGAATCAAATGACGGCGTACACAGTGCCGCGACAAATCGAACGAATAACGTTAAGATAAAATAATAGAGATAAATTTTGCATAAAGTACCGGAAAAATACTTTTATATTCACCGCTGGAATGTATCGGCCGTAGAATATGGAAGATAACTTTCGGACAACGTTATATCGCCAAGAAAAATAAAATCAGCGTCTAAATTATCGAGATGACAAAGAAAAATCTAAAGTTTTCCAGTTTCCGTAAAAGTTTTACAGCAAATCTTCCACAGGGACAATCGTCTTCTCGTTGGACCAGTGTCAGCCTCGGCTATCGCATCAGTCGGCGCTCGTAGTCAGCGAGCAAACAATTTCTATCGCGAGTGAGCCGTGCCAAATCCCACGAGTCGTGGGAGGCGGAGCGTAGTTCGTTTGTGGGAAATTTTGTACGAATGACGCGACTACCTCGGCTATTCGCGTCGCCGGGTTGTCTAGCGAAGACTCGTCCTGGTCTTCCATTCATCGTCGACTGAAAGCAACGACCATTTTCCTTCGGCCAAACCTCAAATTTTCCATACTACTAGGAAGCTCCGTTCGCCCGAGTAATATTCCACTGGACAATCGTTCTTGAGTCGAACGATGCGCCCTACTCTCGTCCGGTCAGGAAGTACGAAGTAGAACCCGGAAAGCCCTTTTGTTCGCCGCGTATACAACGACTTTCTAGAATGTTCAACACAGTCGCGACCTAACCCAGCTGAACCTCTTTGGCACGCGCCGCGACTCGAGCAAGTATTCTTGCGCGAGCAAGACTCTTTGACGGGTGACCGAGCGCCTTGATAATTCGTGTAGGTTATGTCAGTGAGATTAGACAGCGATTAGAGCAGACCAATTGGTGAATCAATTACTTGAACTGGTAGCAAAAGAAAAATTAAAAGATTACAAAAAAATTATGTAAAATATATTAAAATTCTTGAGACCACATATGCATACTTATACTGTACTACTTACATTCTTAGGACTGACGCGTTGATTCCGATTTCATAACACTCAAAGTATCAGGTACCCGAGGCTCGAGTATTCCCGAGAAATGACAAGCGTCGCGTTAATTTTGTTAATAGCACAACAATATTAGTACAGTGCACACCTACAAAGAAATACTCACAGTCCGACCACCTAACGATCAATAGAGGTTATAAGAATGTATTAAAAAAAATACTTTTACTCCCCGTGAGATACACGTACATCATTATCGAGAAGCATCGGTGAGTTTTATTAATTTTTTCCAGACCGATAAATGCCTGATAGATAATAATAAAATTCCTGAGAATAGCCAAAAGGAAAAATATTCGAAACGTGTCGAAAGAGTATACTTAAAAACCGCCTACGGTGAACAGCGAATTGAATAAGTCCCGAAACGTCAGAAATTCTGATAATAACAGTGCGGATCGCGTGCGAAATAATAGACGAGATACAATGACTTTCTTCAAAGAAATAGAAAAAATAAAGTCGACCTGCTCTTTAATTACGTCGTTCATTCCTTCCTCCTGCAGTGTAGCAGACGAGTAAAAAAAATTCAGTATGAAATTCAGTATTTCCATCCCTACGTACATACCGAGCCAAAGTCACAGAAGGGTTAGGTCATTACATTGTGGATATAAACATGGCGTCGCGACGCCCTGCATTAACACGTTACGCTCCGTAGACCTGTATTCGTCGTATATTATAGCGTAGATAGGAAGATTCACATCCATACGTATCCACGTAGACCGTGACTGTAATTAACATGGGTACCAACGACGGACTCAATAGTATAATCAATCCCAAGGTAGAAAGCGTTACGTAAGAGCATCAATCTACCCCGCTGTCCTGGGCACCCTGCCTATCTGCTAGGGGGAGGTTACGTGTTTGTACGATGTTAATTGTCCGCCTGGATGCCTCGACGAGAACGAAGAGACCCGGTACCTACTCTGGTGCGCCGTCTATTTCGGTGCTCGTTAACAGCCGGAACAAACACCGTCGGAATACCTGGCCGACTTGCGCGATCCTAGTAGTACCTTGTGTATAATCTTTCTTTAGATCTAACGTTACATATATGGCGATAGCAGAAAGAAAATGGCCCAGCCTGAGGCAAGCTATAACAGAGAGCCACTGTTTTAACACGGATCCAGTCATCCTGTTCTTACTTGGCTAAGAGTCTCGTCCCAGGATCATTCTGAACATGCGATAGACACCAGCCTAGAAAAGCAGGTGCACGCGTAGGAAACAGCTGTTTTGCCGTATTACGCAATTTACTGGGAAAAGTGTAGGCTGCTCGGCCGTACCGTTGCTTCTACCTACTATATGTCCTCGCGTTGTTTACGGATTTTCTATCTAGGATATAGGAACGCGTTTAAGATAGATGCGATCCATCAACGGACGTTTATTCTCTATTGACGGATCTTTGTCTACTGTGAGAATGAACGACAGCCCGACGCGTATCGCGGATTGAGGAACTCTATTGATTTTCATATTTTTCTTGGTTTAATTTTTTTTAACCGAGTCTTCACTAACTCCGTGG
Source organism: Trachelus tabidus (assembly GCA_030142655.1). NCBI lineage: Eukaryota > Metazoa > Arthropoda > Insecta > Hymenoptera > Cephidae > Trachelus > Trachelus tabidus. The sequence continues at coordinate 3,300,290 of JARQTI010000415.1, read as the reverse complement.
TGTACTTTGAATCTGTCGTATGTCATGCGTGATGCATATGAAATTCCTGTTTTCTTACTTACGTCAGTCTGACGTCAGTTTGACAGGAGGTTACTATTAGTGTGCGAATTAGGGATATGATTATCGAAGAAAAATGAAGTATAAATTCTAAATTCGCAAAAATCTTGTGTATGCTAATTTGGAGTATGGAATTTAGAGAGTACAGGAAATCGAATACAATATGCTGCAGCGCTGTCGGCTCTTATGCGCAAAACACGTGTTCACTAGTCGCGTAACAAAAGGGAATATAACGCGAACGATTAAAAATTCCCTGAATAAATTTTTCGATTTTTATCAGAGATCTCGTGGGGTACTTTTTGTTTTCTTCAAATTCTCAATCTTTCACGAAAAATGCAATATCTCTCCAGTACAAAGGAATAAGATACAAAGTATACGACTCCTTAGACTTTCTCCATGGACTTCGCAAGAGTCGTTCGATTCGCAATAACTTTTCGCAAGTCTCACGACCGCGTGAGACGGCTCAAATAACATAGTCGATTTTATTCGTACAGTTGATAGGAATGGAAGTGAGCTCGCTGTTGCCCTCAGGGCGACAATTACTTATTCGCGATTCGCTCCATGCGTACGCCACGTAAGGCGCGTAATAATTTTACACTCGACTTGTCGCTCACTCGATCGTAAAGACATTAAATGTCACGCAACCATTAAATCTAGTACTAATTCGTTCTTTCTCTCACCGGAGTTTCTGCCAAGTTTTCATTGAAGATTGAAAAAAAAAAAATAAATCAGAGTAAAAAAATATGGAAAAAAATTAATTCCTAATATATTGAAAGTCTAACGTTCTAATGCGCGATGGAAAATTAATACAAGTAATATCACTCATTCTCCAAGACTTTAAGTTACCGTCCTCATAATAAATTGATATACTGTATAGAAGTAGGTCGATATATAATCACAAGAGAAATCAGGAGTAATAATCAGAGGAAAACACGATTCCGCCTGAAGGCGAGAAATCCATTACACTAACCTGTTCAAGTTCTTCCATTGAGGAAGGGTGCCTGCGTATGCACGTAACATGTGCCTATAACTCACGTGGGAGTTGTAAAGGAAAGACCGGAGAAAAGGGATGACCCACGAGTGGAGACGAAGAGAGAGAGAGAAAAAGTAATGCGATCAGAAGGACGTTGAATGGATCTACTACTATTGGCGTTTTGTTCATTGTTTACCAGATGTAATACAGTAGCCATGTCAGAGGATAGGATGGCTATGTATATACATGCTGTCGTTACTATTATGAATTATTTGGCGGTCCTTACCACATCGACGCCATCTTGAAAACCCACTCCGAATTAATAACGGGTATGTACTCTACGAATATATTGAATACTATGCAAATTCTTGCCTGTACACTTTTTTTTTATGACTGTTCAATCTCGAAGTGCAAACAGTCAGAACATTATTTACTGCAAAATTTTTCAAAAAGCAAAAAAAAATCTGCACGTGTGCCGACGCCATTATCAAGATATTATGGACTATTAGTGGGTGTTGGCGTACATTAAAGTGTTTATAAAGTCTACCGTCTGGCTTATAAACTGCCTTAATGTTTATGCTGACAATACAGTCACGTGGTGAACGTTTTAATAAAGACGTTCAGAATGACGACAGTGACGTTGAATAAAAATATTTCTCTCAATTCGCGGGATACATTAATTTTGACATACAAGATTTTTCATTATTAATGTACGTAAAGGGTGTCCAAGAAATCTTTTTATTTCACGATCATTCACTTTGGCGCATTTGACAATCGAGCACGCGGAATTTCATGCTGTCACGCGGCTACATTAATAAGTTCACTCGACGAATCTATTCGAGAAACGCGCCTTTGCATCGAGGTTATCTTTAAATAAATCGGCACAATCGTCACGCGATTCGTGCGAAACAGTCTTTACACTGGAATATTCAATACTGTTAAGTCTTCTCTTCCTGACTGCATACTGCTTCCCGTCTATATCCTTACTTCATTTTTGAAGACATTTAATAAACTTTATAAGGCACGCCAGTCATGGTCCTCTATCTTGTTTCCAACTGTACGACTATGAAAATTCTCGAGCCATTTTCGCTACACAAGAACTCCTCTGTGATCGCGCTCTTCACGATCCGTAAAACGTGACTTGCTACTCATTGATATCCACTCCAAGCTAGATGAACGAGCGATATTAAGATCAAAGCTACTTATGAGCTTATTAAATTACCACACATGTGAACGGCACTAAGGAATGAATTTTGAAGTCATGATACCCAACTTTCAATACTACAGTCTCCTTACAAGGGTACTTGGAGTTCATTAGTAGGTAAAGCTTCGTACCACAAGTCTAATAACAATAATAATCTCCAAGACGTTTAAGTGGTAGCCATTAGCATCATTATCCACTGTCTGCAAGAACATTTGAGAAGTAGAAAGTAGATAATGAGAGCAACAAGAAGGAAATTGAGAATAGAGGCAAACTCAGTTGTTTACCGAGCCCTCAGAAGTCTACGTTGAGTTATGTATATATGTACAAAGAACCTGCGTTCAAATTAATTTTTCATCCGACGTTGAACGCACGATATTATTAGTCTTTAAACGTTTCCTCAAATATCTGGAAATAACGTAAATGGAATCAACTCAAAGTCTGAAGTAGCAGAATCGCAGAGGATTCGTGGAGCTACTCAATTTTTCACCCTCCAATCCAAGCTGCGCGCTCGTTCGATCCGTTGTCTCCGACATTCTCCGTCACTCGAGGGTGGCGCTACGATAGTTTCCCTAGGAGTAGTTGTGAAAAAAAAATAATAAAGCCCTGTCAAAAGAAAAATCTTCAAATCATAAACCACGTACAAATGATGGCAATGCGTGAACAAAAAATAATATTCCCGCCTTAAGTTTGTACCGTGGCAGTATCCTGACTGTATTAAAATACGTTGAAACTGCAAACACCTTGTTAGCGTCGGCTCTTCCTTCTAGTAAGATAACGTGCCTTCCGCTATGTGAAATTTAAATCTAGGTGAATCTTTCGCCGGAAACGAAGTATATGACAGCTGCAAAGTGAAATAATATTTTACAGATCTATTACTAAAAACAGAATACACTGGTTACGTATACCTTTGGCCGAGCAGTGTCTGTCACGTAAATAGCCATTTTTAACCAAACGTCAAAATTACCTACTTTTATAAAAGTTAATCATAACCAAGTCCTAAGCAATGTTCAAATAAGCATTGTCTTGTATAAAGAGGCATATACTTCTTCACCCATAGAATATTTATCTACTTATTAACGCCATATCGATACTTGAGTTAATTATAATTGATTTACTCAAAAGTATCGAGATAAGTGGTATTGCGATAATATATGCCAATATGCCTAACTCTAACCATAGCATAATAGAGAATGGTAATCATTGGGGTAAAATTGTCAACGCACTATTTACATGACTAATCAGCACACGACTTGGGTGTAAAATGTATTCAATTGAAAGCAGCATTTTGAAATGGTCTCTAAATGGCACTCTAACCACGATAAACTAAAATCAGTGAATTATTCTTTTATCGACATAAATCCTGTGAATCTTATCCATACATGTTTTGTCTATCTATATCTGTACTGCGGTTACCTGCAAGACTATGGGACCTAACCTCCAAAGTATTTGTACCTATATTGGCGTGTTACATCCGCATTGCGTTTCATTCGGTTTACTGATATCTACACCAATGGCCGATCCTGGGCAGGCTTCACGTTTTAGGGCCGTCTGACATTATTAAAACTTCATTATGAAGAAATAAATTTGCTCAGATTTAATCATGGTTGGAGAACTTTGCTCAAAATGATTATGCAGGAAAAGGAAGCAAAATCTGTTATTATTCATCGCTATAAGCAATGCGTAAAGCATAGATCCATACTAGATTCTGGAGTGTTTGCTGCTGACGAAACGAAATGTCTTACTGACTGATTTGACTGAGTAGTGAGAAAGTGATAGATGTGTTGAATAACGGTAAAAGAGAGTGAGATAGAAGAAGAGAAGAAAAGCACGACCTGCCTTACGCCACGTGTTACGCGCAAGGTCGACTCGACGAGTTTTACAGTTTCTCGTGGCGGCAATGGCGACTTGAGTTGCTCTAGGTGTACGTCATCCCATTTTTATCTCTTGTAACGGAAGCGGAAGTGGAATTCAATTAATATGGTAGAGGATCGTAATGATATCCTTCCAACTCATTTGAAAAGCAAAAGAGAATGTCATGTGGAGTTAGGAGTGAAATTTTCTATATGATAAGACAAATATTTTTCTAGAAAGACTTTCAAAATGGCCTCATTATTTTGTTAAAATTCCCGATCTCTACTTTGATACACATATTATACAGCATACGTAGCATATGAAAGACAAAAAATCAAATGGGTCAATTGAAATGGAATTTGAGATGGATGAGCTTATAGAAAATGAATTACCTTGATTTGAAGTCCCGACGTCTCGTTGAAGAAATCCTCTGAAGTCAATGAATGCCGATTAACGATGAATATTGTAGATTCCTTCAGCCAACTAAGAAATCCTTAGGGAGACTCCTAGATGACGTTAAAATGGCACAAAGATTCACGGGTCAACTTAATCGCTTCACCTTTCCACATAAACACACAAATCTTATATTACACGAATGAATTAGGCGTTAAAAATCTTTTTTTTTCACATTTTAACTCGCACAATTTAAGTAGCCACGACAAATATCAATTAGCACGAACTGCTCTAATATACTCGTTGACTAGTCAATGACTGTTGGACATTTTAAAACTACCTTTTATGTATACTGACAATAACTTTGAAATTCGCTGGAAATGCGATTTAAGTACTTCTTTTTTATAAGAGAGAAATTATGAGGAGGAGAGAATCTCAACTACTCTTGTCGATTTGCTAAGTAACGTTGCACTTGGTATACTTGATATACTCGTATAATATACGTTTAGATATATGTATATATATGTATTTGTAGAATCATTTGTGAAGCAGAGTAGTCGGCTCGCGCTATAGGGCCATGTCGGTGCTGAGAATTTTTTTTTATATATAGAAGAGTTCGCCCAATATATCGCATGTATATATAAATAATAACGTAGGTTAAAAGAACATACCCTGTGCTCACGCTAGACCGTGGACTTCAAAATATTCATTTCTACGTGGTGATCATTGGTTAAATATATCTTATCGATATTTCAAATATTTCTAAGTGAACGTGCGCGTGAATTTAGAAACAGTCCTTATATTCAGCTTAAGAGAAAAATGAGCGGAGACTTCTTTTTTGTTCTTTAGAACTTTATCGACTTTCTTTAGAGTTATTGGAATTTAACGATTATTAGAAATTAGTTCACGATGACGTTACTAAACAGAATCTCAGCTTGTTTTTGGAAAATTGTAGAAATTACTTTTTTGCTCCCAACAGACTATTTCCTTGATGTTCCCAAGTATATGAAGACCAGTTGAAACACAGGTATTTTAAATACTCCAAATTATATAAAATAAGATTTTGTTGTTTATTTCTCGTTTTTTTGCTTTAAGCAGAGCCACTATACAGTATTTGCACGCGAAATTTTATATTTTTTGTTATACTCCAACTTGAGTTGTACTGGCCACGTTGAACATGGATATGCTTTCGTCGTAAGGGCTGCGCCAGAATACTTCTTCGCACCCCGTGGGTCAAAAGAGACTCCGTAAAATAAATTTTCGAGTGATGCGTTAACCGGCTAGAAGCACGAATGATCTTACTATACTCGTATTTACTTCATGGACTTTCAAAAGCCTCTCTCTTTTCCTATTGCTATATCAAAACACCAGTAGCAACACTTCCTTTAGCCAATCCTTATGCTCAAATTCGTAAATAATCTCTGAAATACACTCTTCACCAAGAAAATATCGACTGAATCGGTTCTATAGAGTAATATTCCTATGAAATCTTGAAAAATGCACTCATTCACCAGGACAACATCCAGTGATAATATGTCCTTCCACTAAAATACCAATACACTATACCAGACGTTTAAATATCAATGATTGTGAAAGATATACCGTGAGGGTTGCCCTCCGAGTGTTTAAATAAAATTTCGAAAATCCCGGGCGAAGAATCCCTGCACTGGGAGCGGTTCGCGTGCACTACTGATACTCTCGACTCGATTACACTCAGGAGCTAGGAGCCCTTGGGATCGGTGGACTCCTGGACGGTCGTACTCTTGATGGCACACTCGAAACCAGGAAAACGTACGGCGTTCGCGCACATCCTCGCGAGAGCCCTGGCGAGCGCCGACTGCTTATAACTTGTAACTCGTAGACAAGGCGAACCCGCAAACCACGAGAGCCAGCGAGCTGCCACGGGCGAGTAGCACTCCGACCGTAGTGTAGTAGTAGCAGCTGACCGACCGAAACACCGGAAAGGCTTTCCTTACTTCTCTTAGCCACCCTGAATCTCGACGTCCTCGTTCGTAAGGACGTTTCCGTGGGCGTAGGACAGCTGCCGATGAACCCGTTTACGAGTCGCCGCAAAAACGGCTCCTCGGAAATAATAAAAAGGAAACCGGAAAGGAAAAGCGGCGAGTGCGCCCCGCGAGTACCCACAGCCGCGCAGTTCGATCGCTCGCCGTCGTAGGCGCCACCGTGCGCCTCTAAAAGACGCAGGCGTCGCCACGCAACTCGACGCACGCATCTGTCCCTTTCCCGACTTCCCCACTTCCTCTATCCAACGCAGTATATATGAACGAAACACACCGTACTCTCTCGCACTCACCGATGGATTCTTCAGTTATTCGAGTTCTTTTTTAGAATATATCTGTTTGTTCATTCCCCGCGTCACGTTCAGGCCAGCTTTTATGCTTTAAGGCTCAAACCCCTCTTGTATCGTAGGATAATTAATCTATAACCGCTGTTTCATGAGAATTCAACCAAACTGCGAGAAGTCCTGCGTACACGCATATTTATAAACGATTCATACTAAAATCGAAATATCAAATCGTTTATTCCATACTTGAACTCTGAACTTGAATTTTTGGATTGATAGGTTTTAACATTCGCTATTTAGCATGTTAAAAGTTATTAGAATTTTCTTTAAAATTTGTTTTCTCTTTGTATTATTAATATTAACTGGATGTTCATCAATAGTGCCTTATAATACTCAGAAATTCATTGATATAACGTTTTCTATTTTTACAAAATGCACTTCTCTTAATAAGGTCAAGCCTTAATTTCATTCTCCTTTTTTTTTTCTTCATTACCGATGCTCGATGACAGGCTAAACTGGTTAACAGGATTAGGAAGCGTTGCAAATCTCGTGGTGTACATTTGAAATAGAGATTCCATTCTTTTTATGTAATTCTTAAAAAATTTTGCTAGACAATGCATAAAAGCGACTTTTTTCAAAAATGTAGTTGCAGTCTTTAACCTAATAATACGTAACAATCATTATTTTTAAATAATTTGATCAATCATATAAAAATCAACTACTGTATTAAATCGAACTTTCCAAATTTAGTTATTTAGTAACGCATTGCGCCTAGTCTTAGATATATAACAGATTGAATACTTAATGAATCACCAGTAAAAAATAATAATAGTTTAAACAATAGGTATTAATATTGCCTAGCAACGACCTTATAAATTACCAATGAACTTTTCACATCAGCATTGAGCGACGTTATCGCTGCTCTTTGACTGTTATGTATGCAAATGGATTTTAGTAGATATATAGCAAAAATTAGTACCTTCGAGCACATATGGAATAGCTCGAAATTGATAACGGATTAATTTTTTACTAAGAAAATTGGTTGAGCAATAATTTCCGTTGTATAATAAAAGTAAAATGGACGACACCAATAAAGAGGAAAACATTAGAAGAATTTACAAAGATATCATAATTGACCTAAGCATTTGTCATAATTACTTCGTATCCCCAAGGATAGGCCTGGGGCTTTCAAGTTCTTTACTTACAGACCTGACTATGCGTACACGTACATAAAATAAAGTTAAGGTACATGTGACTTCAATATAGAAACTGAAAAACTGCAAATTTACGACAGGGATTAAATTACGCGATGGTAGGCTAAACAAGTTCATGGAGTAGTCAGTCATATAATGATCACAAATCTTGCACAATTAAAATGCAAGTAGCATCATGATTTCAACAGTTTTCAATAGTCTGTTGAAAAATTATTCAATTGCTAATGAAAATCAGTGCTGTGCCAACAATAATTTCCTCATTTACTCATATCTCCTGTCAGAGTCAACATGATTACCTGATTACATAGATGGATATAATAAGGGATTAAAAATTGCAACAAAATTTATACAGATCAAACAAAATTTCAGTTCAATCGAAAAGGAATGCGGCTCTGACGTCACCTTACCACGTGGTAGACTGACAAATAAAATGCCTCAGCTAGTACCTTGCAGCATCAGGTCACGCGTACAAATAGTTTTATTTTCATCCAACCTATGTAGATATATACGCGTCAGTTCTAAAGACATCAGACTCACTACATTACTATAATAATATATCATAAATAATGTAATTTACGAGCTAAACAAAACCCAATAACAGAGTAGGGATAATCAATAATAAAACAATTATTTAGGAATCGATAGATATGTGATATATATATATCGAAGATATGTATACCTATCAGTACACACATGTATAATACCAATATAATTGTTCTTCACATCTGATTAGTTTATACCCAGTATCAGCACTTGGTCGCCTATGAGTTTTGCAAGAATAACGCTTGGCATTTGTGGTACTACACCCTCAAGTATAATGTGTCATGCATACACACCTGGGGCTTCTATAATCGAATAAATCGTCACGTTGATGAAGACTGTGAAATTTCACTAACGTAAGATTACCTCTTTTGATTACTTTACTAATGATTCTGAACTATACAAAGAGAAAATTCTGAAGATAGCCAATCTCAGGTTACCAGCTTGACCCTGGTTTGACATTTAATAAAAATCGAGGAATTCTCTCGCCTTAACCAGTGAGCGTTAACGACAGATATACTTGCAATATATATGAAATACATACTGTATATATTATTAATATTTTATACTTACAGGACAACAGCACGCTTCATTTCTTTGTTTAAATCTGATGGAGAAAGATGCGACCCTGTTGTACCTAATGGTGTAACCCTGAAGTAACGGACATGCGGGTTCCAGGGCAATTGGCGGGAAATGTTCAAAACACTTTTGCAGATCTTGCCTTTTTCGATGGAAGTCTAAAATATTTAGTGAAGAATTATTTCTAAATTAATATACTATTACTTTTGATGTTCTAATGGTATTACTCTGTTCGGTATATTTATTGACCGACCTGCATATTGTATTATCCAGTTGGATTCGTGTAACTCCGTTATTCTATACACATTTAGAAGGTAGTTAAAATTTAAATTAGATAATTATATACATAGTATAACAATAGAAATGCTATTTAAATATTATAATTAATTGTATTTCTTATTACCTATTATTTTATTGAAGGTTCGCAAGTTCTTTGAACGTCCCGACAACGACTGCTCGATAGAACGGTCTCTTAGCTTTATCAATTACAAAATGGGACAACTGCCGTTGCCAAATGTGAATACTATTACGGTCACGTATGCGATTCTAATTGAGAACGACTCTTTCATTGTTCTCGTTTTAAACTAGATTTAATATCGTTGTCGATAATGAATTTAAAAATTATGAAGATTGACTCATTTTTATTACTTCTAACGATTTTGCGAGTACCACTCTTTAGTAAATAGTCACATCTTCACGATTTAAACGACTCTGAATTTCATAAAAATTACGGTTGACTGACTTGAATTCAAATTTTTCTCCAATAACCAAAAGTATATAAAGTTTCTTAATGCATTTAAGTATTTTATTATTCTATTGGTTTGCAATATTTTGAATATTGTTATTACGCACTAGATGTTTTTATCCCTCGTATCAGTATATTAAAATTATTTTTTTTATAAAATTGATGGCTGCGACCTTTTTAAGAGAGGGGGTCGCCAAGGTTAACCGAGTATTACATACGAGATTAACCCATGAAATATCGGTATCTTTGGTATATATTTAGAAATTTTTTGAACACGGACATCTGATTCGATAATCTCGCAGGAAACCCTCGGTTAGTCAGACGGTCTTTAAAGTTTAGAAATCTATCATGTCAGGTCTAATTAACTTGGTTTCTGTGGTTAGAATTATTGCCATTTGAAATGAGATATATGTATTATATGTAGTATTACTTTAATATTTTGTTGCATCATCCTACATATCTAATGCGAGCGCATGCGTCATGTAGCTATATATATTGCTCTTGTGTCCACGTGTTTCTTCCATCGTATCAAGTGTATTTTGTGTATCAAGTTATTACTTTTTAGTTCTTTACTTAAAACGTTGAGTGCCACGCGAATTATCCCCGTCAGGCCACGCACACTGCTTAGAAGTGCGCTGGTATTGTGATATAGCAATGCGAAGCGCACTACTAACAAATTGAAACTTAGTTGATGCAGATCTGTAAACTTATTAGGGCCATTGCTTCTTATCGTAATAGTTTTTATATAATATTTTACATTATAAATCACTAGCGGCTGACGCGGCCTGTACGAAAAGTTCAGTGTAGTTACTGATGACTGACGTGGCACTCACGTGTTAATTTAGAAATATTGTACAGTTTCTTGAGCATTCTTTGATAAGCTGCAAATACATATTTTCATTTATTTACTTGGTATCTATTCTTGCTGGTAAGATTTAAACAATTATTTTTATTATTAGATGCCTTATGAAATTTTATAAAATACTGTATTGATATGTTTAGTGTTTAATGTTTAAAACTGATCTGATACTTTATCTAAAAACTTTCTAATGGTCATTCAAACTTTGTACCAATCTTTCTTTGTCCATATTTATCTAGCTTGTGTATCTTAAAACTATGTATGCTTAGTATTTACTGCCAAATTACTTAATATATGTTATAAAAATTATTAGCAAGTATTGAACTCTATATATTTTATATGAGCAATTTTGAATTAATTTTTCTAAGATTTATTGAATGAACTTTTCAGAGGATAATAATGTGTGGTATTTGGGCACTGTTTGGCTTCGGCAACAATGGACTCTTATGTGCATGCCACAACTTTCCCAAAATATCCCATCGAGGACCAGATGCCTTTAAAATAGAATTTGATAGTAGGGTCCAAGTAAGTTTTTCTACTGGGGTCCCATCTAATAATCATATATTTATACATCTTTATCATAAATACTCTATTTTACTTGCAGAATGGTTATCTTGCCTTTCATAGACTTTCTATTATGGATTCACTCTGTGGAATGCAACCAATGAGATTGCACAAATATCCACAATTGTTTTTGATCTGCAATGGAGAATTGTACAACTATGCAAGGGTAACTATCCACTAAAGAATTTGACACATATTTTCCTATAATAAAATTTGAATACATTATAGAATTTTCTTTTAGCTAAAAAAACAGTATGATTTTGAATATATTACAAAATGTGATGTCGAAGTCATTATGCACGTCTATGAGGAACTAGGTGCAGATGCCACAGCTCAGGCTTTGGATGGAGTCTTTGCATTTTGTTTACTAGACATTAAGAGATCAAGAATTTTAATTGCTAGAGATCCTTATGGTATAAGGCCCCTTTTCCGATTGAGGGACAAAAATGGTCAATTGGGTATATGCTCAGAAAGCAAGGTAATTAGGATTGATTTAAATATCTAATATATCATCAATCGTTGTAAATCGTAAATACAACAATAATCATCATTGCTTAGGGTCTTATGGATATAGTAAAAAGTTATCCAAGTGATTGGACTCTGGAACCATTCCCACCAGGACATTACGAGGAATATGAACTTTTACCAGATGGAAAAACAAAACTTTTGACAAGTGTCAATTATCACAAGCCTGGTGACAAGCCAAAGTTTCAAGAATATATTCCTTGGAATAGTATGTCTTATTTAGATTTCTATTTTTATGCTTTTCTACGTCATGTTTTAATTGTACAATAGGATATTCACATTTGTCTCAACCATCTAACAAAGAAGCTAACATAACAATTTCTTGTCAGCTTTGAATCCTAAGGATATTCATGGGAACATTAGGAAATTATTAACAGCAGCTGTAGAAAAGCGCCTAATGGCAGACAGGAGAATTGGCTGTTTGCTATCCGGGGGTCTTGATTCCAGTTTAGTAGCAGCACTACTTGTTAAACTTTCCAAAGAAAATAATTTTCCTTATAAAATTCAAAGTTTTGCAATCGGAATGGGTGACAGTCCAGATATTGTGGCAGCACGACAGGTCGTTATTTAGTGTTTTAAAAAATCAAAGAAACCTGTCAAACATTTCTTTTTATTCTTTCAATATTCACTCATCACAGGTTGCTGATTACCTTGGAACTGATCACCATGAAATTAGTTTTACACCTAAAGATGTTATAGAAGTGTTGGATGACGTGATTTATCAACTAGAAACTTTTGATATTACCACAATCCGCGCTTCCATTGGGTAAAATTATAATTTAACGGTTCAAGATTTAATGTAACCAATTTTGTAACTATCACTGTATACCTTTAATTTAATTTGCAGAATGTACCTAATTTCAAGGTATATTAAACGTAACACCGATACCATTGTGATATTTAGTGGAGAGGGTGCCGACGAATTGGCACAAGGCTATATTTACTTCCGGGATGCACCAAGTAAAATTGATGCTCACAATGAATCATTAAGATTGCTCAAGGATATTTATTTGTATGATGGATTGAGAGCTGATAGAACAACTAGTTCATTCAGTTTGGAGCTCCGAGTACCCTTTTTAGATCTACAGTTTACAAACTATTACCTTTCATTAGATCCTGCTTTACGGCAGCCTCAAGGTAGGATATAATTAAAGAAAAAGGTAGTTTCTTTAAATTCCAATAATTAAATTCATACATTTCATTCATTAGATAGCATTGAAAAACATTTACTGAGATCTGCCTTTGATAACACTGATTTATTACCATCAAACATTCTATGGAGACACAAGGAAGCCTTTAGTGATGGTGTTGCTTCGATAAAAAAATCACTGTTCCAAATAATCCAGGATCTAATAGAAGATCGTGTTCAGGATATAGAATTGGAGCAAGCCTATGTTACCTATCCTCACTGTACTCCGGAAACAAAAGAAGCACTTTATTACAGGTATCAAAGCTAAATTTCAGACACTGAATAAATTGTAAGACATTTCCTAGTTTTAACAGTTTTTGAAAACTAAATATTTCATTGTAGAAAAGTTTTTGAATCTCATTACGGTGGACAAGCAGAAAAATTTACTCCATACTTTTGGATGCCACGATGGATCAAGGGTATATCAGATCCATCAGCTAGATTCATAACCCATTATAAAACGGATGAGAAAGTGGAAGATGAACTATCTAAGTAAGCATTGACATATTTGTAGATATTGGAATTGACTGTGTTGTAAGAACATGGGTAATAAATAATAATAGAATAAAATATAAAGTTAAATTTATATTCTACTGCGTCTCATCTTTTTTAAAATTCTTATGATATAAAAAGTACGGTTTGGTGCGTATTATCTAATGAAAGTTATAAAATGCTTTTAATGTTTTCTGAATTCTACTGTATTGAATAAAATAAAACAAAAATTATCTTCGTTTTGGATATGTTTTTATTCTACCTCTATAAAATGGATACTAATAATAGGAAGAAAAAAAATATAATTTATGAAATATTTACATTAGAAAAAAAAGAATACCTGTACCCCTGGTGGGACTCGAACCCACAATCCCCGGTTTAGGAGACCGATGCCTTATCCATTAGGCCACAGGGGCTGTTGTGTAACGAATATTGTTTGTAGGATAGTATGAAACAGTAATTTTTTCTTCACAATATTGCAGATATATGAATTCCAGCATGCAACAGCGTCTATTATATTGTTCCGTTATTCAAATTCTATATTAAATTTTGAATATTTCATGCTGTTCGATAAATTGTGTAACGATCATAGTATGCCTGACTAAACAACTGTCTTTCCATGTATTAAAAATGGCGTCCATGTCGCATAACACATGATTTCCATAGTCTTTAAGTTTGAATATATGGAATGTTTATAACTGTGGCTGTGAAACAATTTATGCAAGGTAAATTAGCAGTTTACACCATTGCGTAGATTTGTTTTGTATAGTGTATGAATATCTATATTATGATCATTTTATATAATACACTTCTAATGGTAATATTGCAATTGCTGTATTTTCAAAGGTAAAAAGTATCACTTCAAAAAAATTTTTTTATATTCTTTTCTACAATTAACTTTCCTGATCATTTTCAGATGATTTCAACAAGGTATGCCTCCTTTATATCCGGAATAATAATAGCATCTGCTACCTGGGCCTTCAGCTTGTATCTTTATTCAAGATTGTCTCAGAATTCAAATACAGCAAATCCAACAATGTTTGTAGCTGATTTCTCTAGACCTTTAAAAGAGTCTGTATTTGATCAGAGAGTTAATCATGACCATACAGGCGAATTAGTACTACGTGATAATTCCATACCTGAATTTCATCATAAAGAATCTAATGGTAATGAGGCTTACAATTCTAAGGGTAAAAAACTAAATCATCCTTACAAAAACAGTGAAAAACTCTTGCAACAATTGCAACCATTACCAGTTAAACCATCTGTCACGTTGGGTCAAGGTATTACTTTTTATACTCTGAAGACACGCAGTTATATCTGCATTCCATTACAATTTATTGATTTTCAGGTCTTGAGGAGCTTGGAATGGTAAGAAATGTAGCAGAGCAACAAAAACGCGATGAAGGCTACAAAAATTATGCATTCAATATACTAGTATCTGATAACCTCAGTCTGCAAAGAGAAATCCCTGATACAAGACACAAGCTTTGTAAAGAGCAAACATTTCCAAAGAACTTACCAAATGCAAGCATTGTCATTTGTTTCTACAATGAGCATTATCAAACACTGCTGCGATCATTACACTCCATTATTGAAAGAACACCAAAAGTCTTGCTACATGAAATTATTTTGGTTAACGATTGGAGTGAAAGCGATGCATTGCACGAGAAAATAAATGGCTACGTGAATAATAATTTTAACGGGAAAGTTAAGCTATTCAAGACTGAAAGAAGAGAGGGTTTGATCCGGGCTAGAATGTTTGGAGCTAGAAGAGCTACTGGCAAAGTGTTGATATTCCTGGATAGTCACATAGAAGTTAATAAGATGTGGATAGAACCTTTGCTCTCAAGGATTGCTATATCAAGAACTATTGTACCCATGCCAGTTATTGATATTATTAACGCAGATACATTTCAGTACACCAGTAGTCCTCTAGTGAGAGGTGGTTTTAATTGGGGATTGCATTTCAAATGGGACAACTTGCCTGTAGGCACTCTAGTTCACGATGAAGACTTTGTGAAACCTATCAAGTGAGTTAACACTTATATTATCTATTTCTTTATAATAATATATTATCTTATTGTAGATCCCCAACTATGGCTGGAGGATTATTTGCAATGGATCGACAATACTTTATAGAATTGGGCGAATATGATTCTGGGATGGATGTGTGGGGGGGTGAAAATTTAGAAATCTCATTTAGGGTAAAAAAATCAGCTATTTTTATTAAAAATATTATATTATAGTATAGATAATATTAATAACCATTTTTAGATATGGATGTGTGGTGGCAGTATAGAATTAATTCCGTGTTCCCGCGTGGGACATGTATTCCGTAGACGTAGACCTTACGGTGGTGATGATCAACACGATACCATGCTTAAAAATTCACTGCGCGTTGCTTACGTCTGGATGGATAAATATAAGGAATACTTCTTACGAGATGCTAAAAAAGTTGATTATGGCGATATCTCTGAAAGAGTAGCCCTACGTCAAAGGTTAAAGTGTAAAGACTTTTCTTGGTATCTGGATACTGTCTATCCTGAGCTGGTATTACCTGACGATAGCGAAAGACATTTAAAAGACAAGTGGGCGAGAATCGATCAGAAACAAGTGCAACCCTGGCATTCGAGAAAACGAAATTACACGGATCAATATCAAATTAGATTAGCTAATTCAGCTCTATGTATACAAAGTGAAAAAGATATTAAAACAAAAGGTTCGAAGCTTATTTTAGCACCATGTCTACGAATAAAATCACAGGTGGGCATTAAAATTATTTATTTTATACTATAACGAAAAATAATACACATTAAAAGAGTTATATACATTATTATATTATTTTAGATGTGGCACGAAACTGACAAAAATGAATTAATTCTTGGCCAAATGCTTTGCATGGAAGCTAATGAGAAAAGGCCAATTCTTGGTAAATGCCATGAAATGGGTGGTAATCAGGAATGGCGTCATAAGGGGAGCGTAAGTATTATTTCTATACAGTTATATTGATTCAAATATTTATACAGTTGGATTTGCATTCTTGAACATACTATACTGTTCTTTAGAATGGAACCCCTATTTATAATATGGCTGCTGGTACATGTCTGGGTATAATGCGTGCAAACAGAAACTCACAAGTTATTATGGATTTGTGTAAAAAACATGACTCTTCTTTGATAAATTGGGATCTTGTGCGCTCAAAATTGCCTGCAACAGAGATGAGATGACGTCGGAGAAAAGGTCGCAGGAATAGGCGGAAGGAAGATGAAGATTGGCTTGGTCGTAAATGGTAAAAGATAACGCATAATCAAACAATTTACGTGAAACATTTGTGATAAATACGGGGATGATTATTGTAATCTTAACGAATGTTTGACTTCGTAATCGATATATTCATAATACTCTAATGTCCCTTCATAGTACATATTTCGTAAAAGTCTCAAAATTAGTTATTATGCAAGTACTATGAAAGTGTTTTTGAATGAGCTTCTCAAAATTTAGAATATAACATTTATCTCAATCAAGTAGTGTGTTTTTTAGATTCATATAATAATTGTAAATTATTATACCTGAAGATATTGTTGCTGTAGAAAAATGTAACGAATTAGAGTTTGAGAACAAAGTTAAAATCTGTATCGCTAGCCTAGCTGACCATAGTTTATATAATTATAGCTCAATGTGTTCCTAACGCATTTTATAATTTGTGTGATTAATGATTAAGAAATAGATATGTTCCATCTACACCTTTTTGTGAAATGTTAATGACTATTAAAAATTTCTTTTAATTGCGTACTTTCAAGGATTTGTATTTTGAGCAGCATAGAAAGTTATTAAATAAGTCTATTGGATATTATTTTTAAAAATTGTAAATTATATACTTACACTGTGACCATGTAAATTTTCTTTTATATGTTTTTATATTATTACCATTTTGTTATAATAAATAATTCAACGTACTGTCATTACAATTTTCCTTATTTTTTCCGATATCATTATTGTAAATGTATACGCGTTGCGGTCGTTATGAAAATGTAAAGATAGGTCAGGGTGGGTTACATTTAGTACACATCATTCAAGAGTAGAAGATACATATGTGATAATATGACAACTTCAAAGGAATTAAATATAGCGAGAAAAAGCCTCATAGCTTCTCTGGGAGAGAATGCTAAAGTGTAAGTTTCGTTTATTAAACTAATTAGATTTGTTGTGCTCTTTTTAAAGTGAAATTTATGTTGCTATCAATAGAGGTTAGGTATTTGAATACTTTGTTAAATTACCAATAAATTACCAATAAAACGTGAATAATGACAATAACAGGAATATATTAATATAATTTAATATCTCTTGTATTTTTTAATTAAATGTATGTGTTGCTAATATTTATAATTTTCAGCAGTTATTTCGAGAAAATGAAGCTTTGGTTTCAAATGAAGGTATAATTATCCTTTTTATTGTACTTGATCCTAAGTTAAAGTTAGATTTTGTACGGTTATACCTTGATTAATTAGTTTAATTAAATATATAATACTTTTTAGACAACAAAAGAGGAATTTGATTGTGAGGCTCGTAACATGATGACTGAAAATCAAGTTCACCTTCACAATGAGTTTCTTTTATGTTTATTTAATAAAGTAAGAGGATTAGCTTCTGCAACAACAGTCAGAACATCAAAGCTCAATAACATTCATGGATATCTTGATAAAGATAAAGTGTTAAAAGAGAAAAGGTTACGTTTAAAGCGCAAATACAAAACAGACAAGTCCAATTTTGAGGTAACCAGAAGACTTAAAGATACTTTACGTAAAGTTTTTTTTAATGTTTTACATAATGTTATGAATTTTTAGCCAGCAGACATGTATGTAGAAGTTCTTGGTCAAACCTCAGCTCCTGTAGGGGATGAACCAATTGGAGCGAATCGTTCCAGTGCTCAAGAACTTGTATTGCCAGACCGAACATTTGTACTAGCCAGGTTAATGCTAGCTGCATGGGAAAATAATATGGATGGTGCTGAGGAGAACACTGCTCACATTATTATAGCTGCTACTAAAGTTTTCTTGAAAAATATACTTACTGCTATTCTGACTAGGCAAAAAGGATATTCTGTTAAAGAAGGCAGTTTTATTTATAATATTGGAGAGCCAGTACCAAGCTCCTGGAAAAGAAATACTACATATACTGCTGAATCATTTAAATACAGGTATGGCCCATGGCAATTGTTGTTAGACATTACAATGACTAATCCTTGTTTCACTTATTGACAGCGCACCAACAAGAATAGAAGATCCTGATGGTCAAGTACCTACAATAAAACAAAATGTGGAGGAAGTTGAACAGGCCACTGCATTTGCCATGGCTTGTTCTACACAAACTACAAAACCTACACCTCATTCCGTTACTGTAGCAGATCTGCAACAAGCACTAAAGGTATGTAGAAGACACTTCAATAACAAGATAGGGAACTAATTATTCTAAATAAGCAATAGCTTCTAGAATGGACTAATCGTAAGTTTGATACGCTTTATTCCAATTTTGCAGATATACAAAAATCTTGTTTGCAATCACACAATATATGCAACAAATGTGGAGAGATTGTATACTTACGCGACACATCCGACATGGGATGACTTGGACGCTCGGAAGATGCTATGTCGAAGTTCAAAAGATTGAAATTATGGTCTTATTCTTCGACGTAATACTTTCCTTCGTGTTATATAAGAATTAATACTGTTGATACCAATAGCTGAAATTAGTACCTCAAATGTGAACGTGCGATCGTAACAATATATTTCCTATAACGAACTACGATATGCAATTCTTAGAAAGCAGTACGTCATCTATTATATGCGAAGAAAAAATAGACGACTTGTGTGTACAAAGATTTTATATATTTGGAGGCAGATCTTATCAGGCACTTCAAAATAATTGCATGAACTGGATTGTTTATACACTCCGATAAAATAGATACGTGTAAGTATAATAAAATCTGTGTAGTCCTAATTTAGTTATAATTTAATGTATAAATCAAGTACTGAAGTTTTACATCAAATTCGACATGAAACTATTAAAGATTGATCTGCAGTAGTACAAACGTATCTTATGTATTATAAAGCAAATACATTTTTTACGAAATCATAATATTTATTTATCGCTTTTCTTACATAAGTAAATGTTGTAACGTATTTAAAAATATTAATTAGAAAACAAAACAAAGTAGATGTCCAACTGTATCAGTACAATTTCCCGATTTTAGCCCATGTTAGGAAACCAATCTCTATTTAGAAATTGGAATATTAATAAAAACGCATCGCAATGCGGCACGTTGTTGCTTGAACAGATTAGTTTCCTCAATTATGAAATTGAATTTTAGAAAGTGTAGTACGTTTTGTAAAAGTTTTTCTGATTTATAATACAATTGATTAAACTCTTGTTCACATTCTGATTTGGAATCGACCGGCTTTAGTAATGTATTTCACTCCTTTAAATGGCTTATACTTTTCTCCATACATATCCAGTCGATTCACTTTCAGTCCTGATACTGCCAATTGATTAATTGTGAAATGAACCTATGAAATAACATTAAGAATTTGTATATTTATATATATTAAGTTTACAATTAAAGTATATATGACTATATATTTACGTTTATGGCAGGATTAGATTCCATGACTGTAGCTGAGTTTTGTATAGTGATCTGCGATACGAAAAAATTTATCAAATTATGGAAATATCTTAAATAAATGTAGAACTTAATAAATGCTTATTTGGATTTTACCGATCCTCTCAAATTCGGCAGTTTTGATACATCTATTCTTCCAATATCCCAAAGAAGAATCTTACTGACTGGATCAAAGGAATATTTTCCTTGGTTCGGCA
The DNA here is from genome assembly GCA_030142655.1 of Trachelus tabidus. Lineage (NCBI taxonomy): Eukaryota > Metazoa > Arthropoda > Insecta > Hymenoptera > Cephidae > Trachelus > Trachelus tabidus. The sequence continues at coordinate 3,279,924 of JARQTI010000415.1, read as the reverse complement.
CTAGGCTGCAATTTAGTACTACCTTTGGCATTGGAATTTCCAATGTAACATTTTCCACCTGAATAATATGCACATGCCCAGTATAATATTAGAACTAATTGGAATCTTAAAAGTTAAGTAGAATCATACTGTTCTGCCAATCGTCTGTTTTGGTCCCACAGTGATATCCAATCTTCCACCGCCAGCTTCTTTCAGGCTAATGTTATGCCTAACGTATATGGGAATGGCCACTATACTTTGCGATCCTATATGGTATGATAAGAGCCTGAAGTTTCCATCAGGAGGAATGAAAGATAAAATTCTTTCTGACTGAAATAGAATGATCATAAATTCTTATTTATACGCGAAATTAATACTTTTTAATGAACGTCATATTCATACCTCCCATCTTTTAAATCTTACACAAGGATGAAAACTAACATCGTCAAATAATCTTGGATTCATGAATGATAGTGTCAAATCTGGCATGCCGCTAAGCTTAATACAACAGTCAATCTGGAATAAGTGGTTTTTAATGTAAATGTGTCTAAAAAATTATGTATATCTTATTAATCTTTTAAATTCACATACATAGCCCTGAATTTCAGCAAATACTGTAGCTCCTGTTTTATCAATAATAGCATCTACTTCTTCCACAACATCAAAATAGGCTTCGTTGTTAGTATACTTTACACCAGTTCTTCTCCAAGGTACATTTGATAATTGACCACTTGGTAAAATAGCACTGACACTATACAGTATATAGAGAAAAAGATATAATCTTTGAACTTAAATTATTGGAATTGAACTATATAAATTATTTACTTTGATTTGCCTGTAACAGTGTTTGCAATAGTCCTTAATATATTAGGTGGTTTAATAAGTTCCTTGAGTATATTAGATTCCGTTGCCAATGGAAAACCATTATCCAACATCTCATCCAACAATTCATAAACCACAACATAATTTTCTTTTACGATTGATTCTGTACATTCACTGAAATAGTCCTCAAAAGTATCTACGACTCTGTGAAGAAATTCAATAACAAACAATGGTGGAACTGAAAGAAAATCATAAAAAAAGATTTTCTCTGTGAAACAATGTATATATAGAAATTAAATGCTTCTTAAATTATCTAATTTACCTTCAGTCATACAGACTGCAACAAAAAACATATTGCATCTGTATATACTGATAAGATAGTGATGTGGGGTTGCAATTACAGGAGGAGTATCCTCAGGTGAAAGTACCCTTCGTTGTTGATCAAAGAAATAATCACATAGTGAACGTGCAACCGCACTTTTCCAATGTTTTTCCATGAACACATCGCTACAATAATAATTACCAAAAGTGTTGGTTAACCTAAGAACCTAAGAACTGTCAAATGTCAAATAGAATCCAAAAACTTACCCGGAAGAATTAATAATGAAAAGACTGTGGATCATCTTTTTGGTATGAATATAACAAGTTCCTAACCGAGATTAAATTGAATAATGAATATGACTACTAGATAATTATAAATCTAATATACACTACGATCTGTTTGACACACTTCACATCTGCCATAACCAGAAATCGCCAGAAATCAAGCATAAACCGAAATCATAGAAAGAATTTATCTAGACCTACAATATTCTGTTATACTCCAGAGATGAGTGGGGAGATGCACAACGCTCCGGTTTTAGACGATACCAAAAGCATGGCGCTAAATCGTAGCGGCGAGTCCGCGGGTGGGATTTTGTGATCATCGCCTCCGTCGATAATGCATATGCTGCCGTAGCCGAGTTAAACTTGATCACGAACGTGTAGTCTGGCCAGCACAGGTTCTCCGTAACTTAACGCTGGTTCCCAGAGCAAACCTTAGAACGAGGCCGCTCGTCAGATATTGCCTAAATATTTTTCTTGTAATCTTAAATTCGAGTGCACAGTGTAAGCTCGATAAGATTTACTAAGCCAAAAGCCAGCACTTCGTGCCTGCCTGCGTTAAGGAGTGCAACAACGCGGTGCTAGCTTCCAGCATTATTTAACAATAGTTTCAAGCCGAACTATGGTCCCAACATTGAGTACTAAAGAGAACAATCCCGGAAATGTTTAAAACACAATCTGAAATAAAAACTGAAAGCCAACTCCTTACGCATATTTGCAACGAAGCGCATGGTGCGATTAGTATCTCTTTCTCTTGCAACACTTTCGAATGGGACTACCTGGAAAGGAGTGGAAGCGATACTTTTTCGAAGAACTCAAAAAAACTGCGTTTTCACGCTGTACTTGCTACATACTTATCATGAATTTAAAGAAAAACTGTGGGTGTGCATACGATGAAACACTATCGAGATTTACTGGAAAAAAAAAAAATCTTTCGAATGGGACTAATTGGAAAGGTGTGGGAGCGATACTTTTTCGAAAAACTCAGAAAAAAGGCGTTTACACGCTCCACTTGCTAAATACTTATCTTGAATTTAAAGAAAAACTGTGACGGAACGAATCGGAGCTGTAATATCGAAATCCCTCCACCAATTAATAAATTGGATGCATTCACCGGAGCTGGTGCAGCTGATCCGTGAAGGCCGAGAACTGCATCCAGGAGACATTCAGGTGGGCGCTTCACTAGGGCACAGCACTGCACTTCCGGAACACTCACAGAAAATCCACGGAATTTCTTGGATGTCGCGAGAGCAACGCGAAAAGTACGCGACCAAGAACTTGGTATAGCGTATCGAAACAATGCTAGAAAAACTATCAACAGATAGCACGTGAGCGCGAACCAGTTCGTGACACCTCCGTCGGTGTCCCGAGACAGACTAGGGGTTCGATTCTGATTCGGTTCTTTAAAAGATCGATTATTTTGTTCAAAAAATCGATTTTTTAAATCGATTCTATGCTATTCGATTTATTTATTAATCTATTCTTTACCCCGAGAATCGAAAAATCCGATTCGCCCGAACATCTACAACAGTTATTATTTCTAAATTCGTTAAAAAATTAAAGATAATTAAAAGTTAATACGCAGAATCTGTAACATCGAAAGAGACGATGATTACGAAATCCTACTCCCGAACTCGCCGCTACGATTTAGCGCCATGTTTTTGGTATCGCCTAAAACCGTAGCGTTGTGCATCCCCCCTACTCATCTCTGTCGCCTAAAACCGTAGCCATGGAGACCGTAGCGTTCTGCATCTCTCTACTCATCTCTGTCTGTATACTCTGTGTATTACGTCATAGAAATAAATTTTAGGTTCATTTTTTTGGAAAAAACAGAAGAATTAATAAAATCAGATTGTTTGAATAGTATTAATGTATTATTATCTGTAGCAGTAAAAATATTAGTATGTAATAGAACTTAAGTAAGACAAATCTAGCACAATTTGTTGCAATGGTTTTGTTTACCCAATCTAAGTATCTATCGACTCGACAGTAAACTCCTGGTGATTGTGGTCGAGCACATCCGGAGCCCCAGGATACTATCCCAAAAACCAAACCCTTGCAAATTAGCGGTCCTCCGCTGTCTCCCTAAAACACATGTTTCTTCCTGTTATTTTCATTTACTTAACATTTGCGTATCATCGTTTTTTTAATGTTTGGTACTAATACATTAACTAAGACTTTTAAATTCAAGATAGCAGACCTGACACGCATCTGCGCCACCCTCTGGCTTTCCAGCACACAGACTCGCAAATAGGGACAGTGGTCTTACTCTGCATTTACTCGTCTCAATTAGTGGTACTTTAACATGCTGAAGAAACTGGCCTGCGTGTTTCTAAATACAATTTGTCATCTGTGCATATTTACTGACCAGTATACATTCACCTACTACTTCTTATTAAATATTGAATAGAATGATAATTATGTACATTACTATGAGGATAAATTTTGCCCCATCCAGCAACTGTGCATACTACAGGATCCTTAAATAATTCGTTATCAAATACTACTGGTAGTGGTGCTAACTGTATATATGCATTTCTGTTGAAAGGTTTGGTAATCTGTAAGAAAACATAGACAGTCGCACAACCGATATCCTTAAAAAAAGTTAAAAGAATTATTTTTATGCTGCTATATTACCTACCCTGATAAGAGCAATATCATGAAACATATGCTGGAATCTAAACAGAATGTGTGGCAAAACCTTATCTATGTAGCGAATTTGACTGGTATCAGAACTCAGATGCAGCACTGTATTGGATCCAGCCAGTACAAACATACTTGAGGGTTGTCGTATCTGCCAGGGATAACCAGTGTAATAGGCACTAATAAGGGAGGATTATCATTTTGATAATATTATCTATATGTGAAATAATGTTATCCTAGTTACATACTTGACTACACAATGTGCTGCTGTTAAAAGAAATCTTGATTGAATGTAAGAAGCTCCACAAATGTGAGACGGAGGATTCTGCTGAATCGAGACCTGAATGTTTGATCGACATAAGAAGTTAAATGATAAAATATTGTTTAATCACTAATTATATAGAAGCAACTTTTATCTATATGACAGCCACTGGTTTAGTAATTTACATAATTTATCTTATATTCTCTACATCCAGCATACTGTTTATTCACTCACAATATAAGGATAGTTTTGTATATCAACCGGTTCTCCGCCTATGATACGCGATTCAATTTCCACATGATCTGTCTTGTTCTGCATTTTTTCTGAATGCGAAGTACTCGCATTTTCTATGAGCCATACGGATGCTAAAAGAATATCACAGAAATATGCTCTATTAAATGGATACATTTCATCTCATTTAAGAGTTTAATTGAATATGAGATAAAAAAGTGAAGAGGGATTCTTGAAAACGAAGATCTCGCACCCTTCTTTTATTCATTATACCAAAGTCACAGCATTAGCCATTGGGTATATCGCATATTTTTGCCCGTCATTAGCTGGGCATTCTAACAAGATCGTACTTAATATTGTATTGGGTGAACCTGCGATAAGCGCCTTTAATAGATTTCACTTTTTGATGTATATTAATAACGACCTTTGCCACATTCCACGTCCATATTTTCCTCTTTTATATTCTCGTTATCTCTCTTAACATATTGTACACAATATTTAATTATCTTCTAGCAATTGACGTTTATAAAAGTACACTCATATGTATCACGCATAGTATGCACGCGATAGCAATCAGTGAAACTTCTTGACGATGATTCTGTGCCGACGATAAGTTCTCTGGTGTCGGTATAATATTTACTAGAAACATAGAAAGCGGAAATTAACATACATAATCAATCATACAAATAGTTATGTTAAAGTGCACTACATCGTACCCTTCACTGTGCTTTGTTTAAAGTCTGCATACTCTCCATGATGCATCGGGTAACCAGGTATAGTTGATTGACATGTTATTTCCAAATGATCATTTTCTGCTATATGAAGGTTCGACACTTCTATCTTTAGATTAAGAATAGCGAACATCATACCGTCATCGGTTGTAAATGAGTGTTGGGTGACCCTACTAACATCCACCTTAAAAGTTAGCGAAAAACAAATGTACTTAAGAAATTAACATCCCTTATAGACAGTCATAAGAATTATTTAAAAAAGAGGATGTTATACGTCATTGCCATTAATCAACCACGTCAGGTGAGGAAGTGGTCGCGCTGGAGAAGATGTACAGTTCGCCTCTAGATACTCGTCGACGACGTAGGATGTCTTAGTGAATGTTATCAAAGGCGCGGATGTCTGCGGCACTGAAATCATCCAGAACCCCCAAGGTTCTTACTTTTTGAAGGATCGATCGTATCGGATGTCGGAAAGGTAGGGCAGTTGCACAAGGGGTGCGCACGTTTATATATATGTATGTATATATATATGTCATACGTATATATATAAATGCATACTTCACTACTGTGTGAATATATATATCTTATAGGCGTTTACATAAATGTGCCAAATTAAATATCTACACTTGCAGAAATATCTAAATCACTAATGTCTACGCACCTATGACCTGCATATATACTTTATTGGACTCCTGAGTGTAAATCGGTTTGGCCGTGGAGACCCCGCAGAAGTACTTGCCGGATGCTTCGAAGCCGACGCGCTCAAGTATGATTCTTTTTCCATCCGGCGGATACTGAAAGCATCCGAGTTACACGAGGTTCCAAGTGGCGAGGGACAGTGCACTCTTTTGGTATCGCTACTTTAAGTGTAATTGCGGTGCATAGGCATGCTCTTTAAGAAGAAAATAGGAAAGAGAGAGAGAAAAAATGCATCGACTTCTTGTCGCCATACCTTCAGAATACCCTCTTTAAAGGTGCGTGGCCATGTCTTTATAGGTGGTGTTCGACCCTTTACGTATTCCAGTATCTTACTGCCATCCTTGACAAACTCGATCTTGTGGAGATCGCTTTCCGGTACCGTGTGATTGCAATCCATTGTTGCTGTATCGTTGAAGACAACGTAATGCGGTGCAATGAACTGCACGCGAACTGGATGAGTCGCACCTGTATCTGTAAATTATAGGGGATGATGAGATACGTGCAATTTTTATAGTTATATCGCGCAACTCCATTATTCACAGCTGAGGGGGATGAAATACTGGGTACTACGTTCAACCAGTGGCTATTTGAGAGTTTAACTGCCGGTTGCGTAATGGTACGATATGGAATTACGTGCGCACATTTTAATTTGGAGATATAAACTATTTTAACGTGTATTGTTTCTGTGTAAGCTTTATAATTCTGTACTACCCTGTCGCAGGGGGACGTTTCTGTTATCGATCAGTGAACGTGTATGCTTGAGAGACGTGTACGTGGAGAATTGAAAACGGTGAGTTAAACAATCACTGTTTTATTAGTCGTTGGGTGAATCTGGAAGTATAAAATTATAATTAATAATTTTCTAATTGAATTATTAATAGTGAAATAGTATATTAGTGAAGAGAACGGAGTATATGAAATGACTGTGATGTAAGAATATTTTTGTAAATATTTTGTAAATGTTAGATATTACCGTATTATTTTAGTATTAATATTAATATATTATTGGTCGAATTTCAATTTATAGAATTAACCAACCGCATCCATTGCTTACTGATTTGAATTGAACAAGTAAAATTATTCTATGAAATTCTGCCACGGCGTTCAATAAATTTTGGATTGCGCATTAAATTTTCATTCATTAAGAGTTTTTTTGCATATATTCACTCACGCCTTTTTCTCGTACGCATCATATCAGAAATTCAATGGCTTAGCTTATCATTGAAAGAAACTGAAATTCTTGAAGAATTTATTTCGTGTCAGGTCCTTTACTTTCAATCAGTTACTGTCCTTAAATCCTTATTTTTAGTAGAGTATCTCAGGATCGTGTGACGTATGCACATATACCCCGGAAGGGGGTTTCCAGAAATAACAGGAGGTCATTGGATCATGGAGGACTTACATGAAAATAATAGAAAAATATATATGAATATAATTTTTCTCCAGTTGATTTGGTGACGCTGCATTTTGTGAGGTGTGATGTGGTGGTTTTTCAAATTTACTCTACGTATTTAATACAAACGTGCGTCTATTTTATACAGTGTGTGCTGTTAAACTACGCAACTTCGAGCCGAGTCGGCGCTAGACTAAGGAGCCCTTTCGATCGTTTGACCATCCTGCTCGTGACCGAGTCTGCGCTAAATCCAGAACCCGCGCATACAGTTCCCACCACGTATGGTGGTCTTTTTTATCTACAAGTATACTCCCAGAGGATGCTAGAAAAGTTAAAAACAGATTCCTAACTTGTTAGCTATTGAATGGTTCTGAAAAATCAACAAACATAAGGTGGGTAAGTTACACAAAATTAAAATATAGTAGGGGCATATTATTATTAAACGATGAAGGATCATTGAACTTTGTAAAAAAAACTTTAAGTCAATTTATTGATAAAAAGCTATTAATTTATAATAATCAATAAAACCTATATCTTGCTATCAGGAGGCTCGTACATTATAGATACGTTTGTGAAATTAAGCCACGATACATTCAAGGAAATGATGTCATTGTATACTTTGTCATTTTTATATATATTTAAAAAAAATAGTTATACCATTTCTATGTCACATATTAATATTTACAATTGTTTCCAAGATATGGGATCTCTTACGTAGATATTGTTACTACTGGATGATGGCAGAGAGAGCTGAGTCTGAAGTTGATCAGGTGACGAATTACTTGAAAAATGCTCTATGTGATTTTCATATTCATGAACAGTAGCATTTGGAATCATATCCTCTTCTACTTCCAATAGTACATTCTTTTCACGAATATTTTGTTTGTCCATGTTCAGATAAGCGTACTCCGATGCAGGATCTAAATCCGTGACCTGCTCCGAAAGAACCATCGTCGTAGGTCCATTATTTAGTAAAACAGGCTCCTCAATTTTCTTCAACCTACGAAATTCTTGACTAGGCTTAATTCGATTTTGATAAAATCTATAGTCATAGTTACTATTAAGTTTCTGATTAAGAATCACACGAGGACCCGACTTTTTTGTGGGATCCACTATTTTGCTAGGTGAATACATGCGAGTGTTAGGCACATTATTAGTACCAGAATATACTAAATTTGTACAACTTCTGTTTAGGAAGTTCGCATCTAAAGATACACTGCTACTACATGAACTTATAGGAATCGTGCATGAGTCTGTCACATTATTATCGCTAGTGCATACAGCACTTATGCAATTTCGATTAGCATAGTTCATGCATGTATTGTCCATGCAGTTGCAGATACTGTCATTGCAAGAACCGATTATAATTCTTCCACAAGACTTCTGCAAGTCTCCAACTGCTTTGGAATAACTATTGGGGATGTAAGTTTGTTCAATGTCAGAATAGATTTTATCTCGCGTGTTTTCCTGCAAACTCCGACAAATTTCCTCGTGATCCCTATACCGAGAAGAGTCTATAAATTGCGCGGTGCAATTTTTGCACTCGTAAGTTTTTATCTGAGTAAAGATCTCATTGTTATGCACATCTCGATGATGTATTAAGAAAGATTTAATATCATCGAATGCATAGTTGCAAGTGGAGCAGTGCAATAGCTGGCTCTGTGTATCGTTTAGATGCTTTCGCATATGACGTCGTATATAATCTCTTCGCTTGAAATCAGCACCGCACACAACGCATTTAAAGGGTGCATCATCGGAATGCAAACGCATGTGATGTTTTAGGCCATGACGCATAACCATGTGACACTCTGGACATTTTTGAGGCTTTTCACCAGTGTGTCGCATCATGTGCAGACGTAGGGATCCTCTGTCAAGATATAGATTACTGATTAGGTACGTTATTCATTTAGTATTAGAAGTTTTGTTACCTTGTAGTTACTCTTTTGTCGCATACGTTACAAGTGAATTTAGGCGGTGTACGTGGAAAGTGCAGCATGTAATGACGACGCATAGCCATACGTTGTTTGAATGCCTTGCCACACAGATCACACAAATGTTGCCTCTCTATAGAATGTGTTTTCTTATGCAAATATAAGCTCGTTGGTGAGATGAACCTGAAATATGTACAATGAGTTATTGATATTAATAATATATCCAACATCAATGTACTAGTTTGAACTTTGCGATGTACCATTAATCATGACTTACATTTTTCCACAGACGTTACACCCTTGCATCTCTATTTCGGACTCCACTGTGTGCTGCTTCAAGATATGATCTCGTAGTGTCTTTTGTGGTTTCATAAGTCCACAGTATTCGCACAAACTATTTTTTGCACCATTGGAAATATGTACTAGTCTTTCATGCTTTCTTGCTTCAACACTTGTTTCAAATTGTTTATAACAATGTCGACAGCCTGTGTAGTAAATATTTTGTCTCTTATCCATTCGATGTAGTTTTTGATGAGATTTCAATCTGATTGCACTTTTTGTGATAAAATCACAAGAGGGGCATCTGTAAAAAATTTCAATATAAATATGATATTGTCAGCATAACTAATATTAAATTGCATTATGATATACCGATGCAATCGACGATTTCGTTTTGGCATTGGCCAATGAAAGTCATCATCCAATCTAACGTCGTCTTCAAAGATGTCCTCTTGCGGTGCAGGATCTGGTCCAGG